>OX395127.1:117731599-117946052 GCA_947686815.1 Podarcis lilfordi | reverse complement strand
AGGCTGAATTGTTACTGCCTGCTTGCCTCTTGGGCCGTCCAGCCTTTGGCTAATCGGGTGCTATGTCATGGAATGTATAAAAGCAGCCTAACGGCTCTGTATGAATGTTTTCCACCCACCTTCTGCGTGAGGAAGTGAAGAAACTGGCAGGGAGGGATGGTTGGCAGGGATACTTAGATGCTCAGGAGTTGAAGCTGAAAGAGAAGGAACTGAGTGGCTGAAGACTAGAGAGGCTGTCAGAATTGGATCCTATTCTAATCTGGAACCTTGCAAGTCTCCCTCAGAAGATGAAGGACAGACGTTGGCCATTGATCCCGTAGAAGCCAAGGAGGACATCATCTCCAGTTACAACATCTGGAGGGGTTTTGTCTGTGTTGACCAAGAGCCGTGCTCCGGTTCCCCTGCAGATGGGAGGGACGTCCACAACCAGCCCTCCTGGATTACCTCCTGCATCCCCAGAACCTCACTGTCCTGTCTGACTAGATCCAGAGTGGTCCAGAGGTGACCTCTGAGTCCTCTTCTCAAACATCCTCGGGCAGAGCAGAGAATGAGGAGCTCCGGGGGGCATTCGGACCTTCCTGGCAGCTGCTGAGGCAGTTTCCTCCAGACCCTCTTTCTGTCCCGATACCTTCAAGGCTCCAGTTCTGCAGCCTGGTTCATGGAGCTTCAGGTCCCAGGACAACCAGCTGCTGTTCTCTGGGGCTCCACCCTGGGTCTCCCATGATGCCCTGGGGCAGTGAGTTGAGAAACAGGCTGGAGGGAGAGGAAGAAGCAGCTGAAGGGGGAAATGGAGAAGCAGGGAACTGAGAGGAGGTAGAGAGGCTGAGGGGATGGGGTGTAGTGACTCTCCTACAGGAGATGAGAGGGCCTGATCCTGCTGACAGCCAAGGAGGAAGCCAGCAAGGAGACCTCCAGGGGCCGCAGGACTCTTCTTGCCTAACCCAATGGATTTGCTGCACCTTGCTTTGAAGACACTGGATGTAATTAATATTTTTACTTTTGTAATGTATGTTTGACTTAAATAAGTAAGGGTGCACCCCCTTTGTCTTTAGTGGTTCTTGCCTTCTTATCACAAGAGTTCCAGAGATTCTGAAGTTCCTGAGAATATTCACAGACTCTGGCAGGGAGATGCCAGTAATTGTTCTTCGCTTGCAAAATGACTGAAGAACTGTTGTCCAAAGCGAGATGGGGTCATAATCTGTGGTTTTGCAGGGGTGAGATTAAGTTATATGAGTCCAAAAAGGTGTGAAGTCTGGGCAGTGCCTGGGTGGGGAACCACCTGGATGCTGCCTTTGGTTCCAGGATGGAAGAAAGGAGGGTTGGGAATATAATAAAAGAAAAGTATACATATCTGATCTGGGGCAGAGTGTGGTTGGGGGTGACCAAAGCAGGGTTGCCCCAAATGTCCGCAAACCCAGGAGGAAGTTCTCCCACTGAGAAGTTGCCCAAAATATTTAATTTGTCTTAAATTTTTATCCCACTCTTCCTCCCAAAGGAGCTCAGGGCAGCAAACCTCAAAATGTTAAAATAATACCATTTAAAAAATTTAAAATTAAAATAAGGTATTTTTTCTCCATCCACCCTGAATAGAAATCTTCCCTCACCCCTTCTTCCCTGGTGGGGTGTGGGATGCCATTTTGGGGCCCGCCTCAGGTTTCAAAATGTATTGGGCTGGCCTTGGTGTGTGAGTTATGCTACGTACAATGGGACTTCACAGAAAACACCACTTAATAACAATACTACTACTGTAATAATAAATTTTATTTATACCCCGCCCTCCCCAGCCTAGGCCGGGCTCAGGGCGGCTAACAAGCAATTATATAAACAAGTTGAATGAATACAACTTAAAAACAAGATTAAAATACAACATTAAAACATTGAAAAATTAAAATGCAGCCTCATCACAGGAGGAGAAAGGAAAAAAGAAAGAGGAGGAGGGAATCAAATTGACTCCAAGCCAAAGGCCAGGTGGAACAACTCTGTCTTACAGGCCCTGTGGACAGAAATCAGATCCCGCAGGGCCCTGGTCTCATGAGGCAGAGCGTTCCACCAGGCCAGAGCCAGTGTTGAAAAAGCTCAGGCTCTGGTTGAGGCTAATCTAACTTCCTTAGGGCTCGGGACCTCTAGGGTGTTGCTATTTATGGACCTTAAGGTCCTCCGTGGGGCATACCGGGAGAGGCGTTCCTGTAGGTATGAGGGTCCTAGGCCATGAAAGGCTTTAAAGGTCAAACACCAGCACCTTATATATGACCCTAAATACTCCACTGGGAGCTAGTGCAGCTTGAAAAGCACTGGGTGAATATGCTGCCATGGCAGAGATCCCGTGAGGAGCCTCGCTGCAGCATTCTGCACCCGCTGGAGTTTCTGGGACAGCTTCAAGGGCAGCCCCGTGTAGAGCGAATTACAGTAGTCAAGCCTGGAGGCGACCGTCGCATGGATCACTGTGGCCAGGGCGGGGCGGGAAAGGTAAGGGACCAACTGCTTGATGCGGCGAAGGCGCATCAAGGCGACATTGGAGCACTGCACAATCATTTGCACATGTACATGCGCAGATAATAGTACGTCTAGGCAACACATGGAGAACTGCACTGATGGTTGCAAAGCATCCCGAATTATTCCTGTACCATTGTAATTTTATTGTATAATCTTAGAAGGTTGTAGACTGAGACGTATGTTAACATTTGAGCAGCTCCTCCATCGGTGTGGGGGTGGGTGCCCACCTTGAAAACGCCTCCGTGAAGAGGGGATCATTTTTTAAAAAAAATTATTTGCATTTTCAAAAACAGGAACAGAGAGCATATTTAACCCCTCTCTCCTTCCCTCGTCCCACTTACAACTTCATACCAAATACAGCATGTATGCATATACCATATGACTTTCCTGCCACACTTTTCCTGGTTCCTTTGCTTTTCTACTACTCTGCGTAATCCACATCTTTTTTAATCATCCAATTTGTTATCTATTAAATATTCTCATCTATTTCAACTGCTGGATTTATATGAGACCTGCTAAGCTATGTCTTCCTCTATACTAGTTCTTGAAATATTCAATAAACATTATCCATTCCTCCTTATATTCCTTATATCTGTTTTCTCTTATCCTGTTCGTCAGACCAGCCAGTTCAGTATTCAAACATTTTACACTGCCATTCTTCCTGAGTGGGTTCTATCCTTGTTCTCCTCCTTTGTGCCAATAAGGTTCTAACTGTGGCAGTGGCGCATAGTAATAAACTCTTTTGTTTTTGGGGGACCTCTGTTGTTACTATCTCCAAAGAAAACTCTCAGGTGTTTTGGGGAAAGTCTTTTTAGGTATCTTTTAAAATTCATTTTATATCGTTTCCCAATATCCCTTAATTATTTTACACGACCAACACATGTGAATAAAAGATCCCTCAATTTCATTACACTTCCAACATATTCCTTTTTCTTCTTTAGACATTTTCGCTAATCTGGTGGGTGTTAAATACCGTCTGTGGGCCATTTTCATCATATTTTTTTTATCGCATAACTTGCCATAAAATTCATATTTATTTTCCACAACTTTCCCCATAATTCATGATTGATATTGTGACCCACATCCTGTGCCCACTTAATCCTGCTAAATTTCACAAATTCCTCTTTGTTTCCCACTCCAACAGCAGTTTGTACATATTTAATAATTCATTTATATTTGTATCTAATAGGTCTTTGGTAAACTGAGACTTTTGTTCTGCAAAGCCATTTTTCCTATCTATCTTAAACAATTCATTAATGTGATGTACCTGCAGCTAATTGGTAACCAGATTTCTTGATTCCTCGAGATTTCTCAGTTTTGGTTCCTGTCCCGTAAGAGATTAAATTTCACTGTAAGTTAACCACTGCTTATCCATATTTATTCTTTTCCTGCTTGTAGCTTCCACTGGGGATATCCACAGTGGTGTTTTTCTTTCTAATAAGTTTTTATAATTTTCCCATACTCTAAATAGGTTTTTTCCTGATTACGTGATTTGTAAAAGTTTTATATATTTCTGCTTTTCGATACCATAGGTAGGCATACACCCACTTGCACCGATTCCAAAGCTGTGACATATGTGGGAACCTTGACCATTTTTTTGCAATCCGTGACTTGCTTCAACTGGTCCCTTGAAGGATTTCCTAGAAATCACCTGATTTCCACTTCAGCTGGGGAAGAAAGCAGCCGGCAGGGGGCAGCGGAGGATCGCAAAAAGGGGAAAGCGAGAAAATACAACTAGGGACTGTGGAGAAATGGATGAGGGTGTCTTGTGGCAGAGAGAGAGTATGAGGACAGGAAACAAACACAGTGTTAATGGAGGATGAGTAATTTCTCATCAAAATCTGCCTCCGTTCTTCAATTCCTGTGAGAAATGTCAGCCAAGCAGCCTGAGATTCCTTTGCTAGCTTGGCATGCAAACGAAATTTGGATTATTGGAACTTGCCAAAGACTGTTTACTGCACCCTCAGCTATTCATCTTATAAGTAAAAATGAAAACAAACATTATAAATAAAAAGGCCTTGTTCTGGGAACTGCCCTGGGACTTTCCAACCTGACTCAGAGGTTGCTGAGGGAGGCAGAAGGGGGCAAAGTCTCCTGGGAAACAATCCAGTTTGGAACAGAGAACCACACCAAGGACGTTTTTATGCCATAATCTATTTCTTGGCCTTTAAGGGGCAAGAAGACTCGTTGCTGTTTCCACGCGATACCAAGAAGGGGACAGAAACAATGTCAGGAGAGATGTCCCTGCAGGCCTGGTCTTGAGAGGTGGAGAAGCCTGCAATGATCCAGTGTGGGGCTGTGGTTTGACTGGGATATGGGAGCCTGGGAGTCCTGGGTTCAAATCCCCATGCAGCCATGAAGCTCCCTTGGGGACCTTGGGTCTGTCAGGGCCGTTATGAGGAATGCCACCTGGATAGAAATACTCATTTCTGAAGGTACAGTCAGCTAGAGAGGAAGATGCCTTTTGCCTGCCAGAAAGAGGACCCAGGAGTCCTGGCTCCTGCTGAGTCTCCTCCCAAAGGGGACCCAGGAGTCCTGGCTCCTGCCGAGTCTCCTCCCAAAGGGGACCCAGGAGTCCTGGCTCCTGCTGAGTCTCCTCCCAAAGGGGACCCAGGAGTCCTGGCTCCTGCCGAGTCTCCTCCCAAAGGGGACCCAGGAGTCCTGGCTCCTGCCGAGTCTCCTCCCAAAGGGGACCCTGGAGTCCTGGCTCCTGCCAAGTCTCCCAAAGGGGACCCAGGAGTCCTGGCCACTTGGCCTTGAGGAAGACAGCTGTGGAGGCTCAGGGTTTTGTCTTGCATGCTGAGGGATTCAGGTCTTTCCAAGGCTGGAGGGGGCCCAGGCCAGGCCAAGAGGGACAAATGCCAAAGGTCTCCCCATCTGGGCGCTGAGGGACATCATGGGGAGAAAGGAAACGTCTTCCCCTGAGCGACATTTCTGCCTGCCGATCTCTCAGTCAGGCAACCTGATCTGTGGGCTGCTGTGGCTTTCGGTTTCTGCCTTCATGGCTGCTCTCCCTTGCACCAAAGGTCTCCTCTGCAGGGAGGGAAGCGGGGAGGCTGAGGCAGCCCCACCCGGCCTGCTTGTCGGGGACGGAAGCCATTTTGTGGAGGGCTGGCAGTGAAGCAAAAAGGGAGGGGAAATGGCTGCCTCCTCCTTCCCAAAGGGGCTGCGTCAAGCAGCTGCTTTCGTTATTTGTTCATTTTCAAGCCACCATCTCCCTAAATTGGTTCAAGGGTGGTTTAAAACCACATAATAAAGCTATCCAGCAGGAAAACAGAGCTACAGGCAATGTCTAAAGTCCTGAAAAATTCTTTAAAGTCTGTGAAGAACAAAATATTTTCCTCCTGGCCATTAGTTGTTGTCGCCCACTGCACCTCCAGGCAGAAGGGAAAGGAGAGGGAGAAAAGTCTCCACAGAGGAGACCAGGGGAGGAGAAGGCGCCTCAAGCCACCGAGGAGTTTCTAAAACAAGACTAGCACTTTGAATTTAATTCAGAACCAGACTAACAGGCAGAGGGTCTTTTGGCCCTGGTGAGATTTGGTTTAAATAAGCTGTGGCAGTGAAAATCCTGTCAGGTTTATCTTGTAGCAGCTGAAGCCTCCCTACTGTATTGGGGGAAACAACATATATTGCAATAATCCTGTCAGGAGGTGAGCAGAACATGGATCTTTGTGGACAGACTATCCCTGTCCAGGAAAAACTGAATGGAGCAGGTGAAAAGTAAAGCTTAAGATGTCCGTGAGGTGATTGAGCCCATTGAGTCCCAAAAGTGGGTCCAGGAGAGCCGCCCTCAAAACAGCCAGCCTCCTTCTTCACAGGGGCTTCTTTTGTTATACTAGTGAGGTTGCTTAGGTGACATCTATGGCCATCATCTCACCGAGATAGTTCAGCAATGGATCCCTCCACTAGATTTCAACCTTGGCTGGATCCAGGACCCCAGGAATTAGAAGGGACTCAGGCATCCTGCTGACTAACCCCACCCCCCAAACTCACAATAATATTTTGGCATCAGACAAGGGGAAATAGGGATGATAGAGATCATGCAGCTCAGGAAAAACTCCAAAATAATTCTTTACCTTCCTACTTCACAGCCCCCCCCCCCCTTAAATCAAAGCTTCCTTGTACCTGGGCAAGGAGCGGCCACTACTTGTCTCTCTCCTGATTTCTTGGAAAATGCAGCAGCTTCTGCCTGTGTCCCATGTTTCAAACGTTCAGGCTTCTGGCAGTGGGATGTGGGCCAAGCACTCTCTGGGCCAAGCACCCAGCCTTGGCTCAGGGCCTTCCAGAAGAGGCTTGGCAGCCGCTGGGTCTTGCTGGCTGTGCAAAGGGGGCCTCCCTGACCCCAACACCCAGGGCCTGCAGACTTAGAGGGTCCCAGGCAGGGGGAGAGAAACTCATGCTGGGGCCAGTATGACGAGAGAAGGAAGCAGAGATATGTGGGGATATAAAATGCCCCTTTAAAAAGCACATGGAGAAAGGAAATTGTGGCAAGCTGGTGGGCTCTGGCCTGATCCTGTGCTAAAACCAAACGTGTTTGTCAGTGTCCCAGCACCTGCTTCCCTTCTCTGTGTGGTCATACGCTCTCTCTCTCTCTCTCTGTTTTGACTTCAACCCTGAGGTTCAGCCCTAGTTGCTACACTGAGCATTTATTACATGTCACACAGTTAAACACTGGAATGCCCTGCCACTAGATAGAGGGACTCAGGAGAAGAGCCAGGTTGCTGGATCACCCCAAAGGGGCCCATTGAGTCCAGCATGGCGGTTTCCCAGTGGCCAACCAGATGCCCCAGTAAGGAAGCATGCAAGGAGGACAGGAGGGACGCCCAGTGAGTGGGATGCGAATGCATTTATTGCCTCTGGCAGTGGAGGAAGAATGGAGCCATTTTTAAGACACGTAAGGGCTTTTTTTTAAAAAAAGGACACAGGAGGCTGCCTTGCACTGACTCTGTGGGAACGTTTATATAATTTAGCCGAGTTTAAACGATTCCCTGTTTGAGTTTATGCAGCGACGAACGGATTGCTAACTCGTTTAAGTCCTATCAATATTTATACCTTCCCGGTTGATAATCCCTTCTGTCCCTCCAAACAAAACACACATGAATCTGAATCATATTAACAGAATCTACTTTACTTTCAGATTCATTCAGTTTACAGAGTTGTTCCTGAAGGCAGGCTTTAGTTACTTAACAGATAAACTGTATACTAGATATTAGTGAATCATGAGAACACTGTATCCATAGCAAGGGCGTAGGAAGGGAGCGGTGGGGGGCGGGGCACCCCGGGTTCCATCATGGGGGTGTGTGACAAATAAGGAACAATTACTGCCATACTAGGGCAGTTCATTAAAAAAAAATATTTTTTTTTTGAAAATGCCTGTTCCAAAGGTCTTATCTTACTACACAAGGGATTATATAGCTATGTATGAAATTTCATGCATATCAGTTAATATCTTGACCCTCCTCCACGAAAATAGCTGTTTACTTGGCTGTTTTCCTGTGTTGTCAAGGCTGAAATTTCAACTCAGTGGAGCAGGGTCGCCATCCCAAAGAGGATAAAATGGCTCCTTGCCTGTAACGTTACATGCGGGGAAACCTGTGTGGGGTTCCTCTCTGTATAAAGTTTTCAAGCTGTTCCTGCGCATGCCTGACAAATTTGCCCCATTGTCAAAATTTATCTTTTCCCCCACCTCCAGTCTCTGTTGTTGTGTGTCCTGGCTGAGGGGAAAAATAGAAGACGGATGGCCATCGGCCTGGGATGGTCTAGTTGAGATTCCTGCATTGCCCCAAGGATTTGGCTAGATGACCCTCAGGGGTCCCGTCCAACTCTACAGTTCTCTGGTGCAGGCTTGTGGAGAGGTTTAGGTACAAGTTGGATGCAAGGGGTGTATAGGATTGCAGCCCATCTTATGCACTGTTGGCTTGGGAATAAGTCTCGCTGATCATGATGAGACTAGATTGCTGCTATGCAGTCCTGTTTTCCTTTTCAGATAATACAGAGCATGGTGAAATCACAATAAATAAAAGCTCCCCTTTAGTAGTTTCAAGCAGTACTACAGGTTCCTCATAATATCTGTACTGCATTGTTTACTGTGACGGCACCTGCACTTTGGAACTACCCGCCTATTGCAACAAAGCGCGTGCTTTTGCTAGACTCTTTTCGGGCACCTGCTAAAAGCATTTTTCTTTAGGCAAGCATACCTAGATCCTTAGGAAGTTGAAGTAATTTTAATCTTAATATTTTAGCTTCTGTATGTTTTAAAGTAGGGTTGTTAATTTCTCTTGATTTTACTGCTGTGGTGGTTTTGTTTTGTTTTGGTTTGGGTTTTTTTTGGTAAACCACTATGCAGATTTTTAAAAATAATTTTTATTAAATAAATAAACAATAAATATAAATATAAATAAAATAATGGAAGCCAAAACACAATTCATCCTGTAAATTTAAGTATCTGTCTATAGTTGCCTACTTGTTATCAACGGCCCGGAATCCACATTCCTTTGTAAGAAAATATGAAATAATGTAAAAGCATTTTTGCAGACAAAATTTTTTTAAAAAAAACATTCCTCACCTTCCTACGCCTCTGCATCCAAGCATTTACCAGTCAACACTCCCAGCAGCAACCGACCAACAGACCAACTCTCGGAATGTTGGACTTGACTGACAGCTTTACAGACTCCGCCCTGGAGTCCACCTCGCTCGGGATCTCACAGCCCCCCTCCTCAGTTCCAGAGGAGGGGATTCCCAGACCGCCCTGGAGATGCGGGGACTGAACCTGGGGTCTCCCAAGCAGCTTCTCTTCCACTGAGCCAAGGCTTCACCTTCTTGCGCCTCCACAGGGAAGATGTTCTCTTGGACCCCCCCCCCTCCCCTGGGAAACCCCCTCCGCCCTCCCTGCAGGGCAGGACAAGACGAGCTGAGAGGGAGGGGGAAAGAGGGAGGGAGGCGGCGATTCCCAGCGAGGAGCTGCAACCACTTTCTCTTTCCCTCTCCAGCCTCACTCCCAAACTTGGGCCTCGAAGTCTGCCTGGCGACCGGTGCCGCCATCTGCGCGCAGATTTCCGATTGGCGGAATATTTTCCTCTCGCCCAATCCCGGCTCTCGCTGCTGCTGGTTCCGCAGGCGGGGCGGAGAGCGGGTCTCCGAGTCGGAGGGAGAAGGACGTCGCTGGAGTAAGAAGAGGAAAAAGGAGCTTCGTTTTGGGGGGAGATGGGGGTCCTCCTCCTCCGCCGGCCCCCCCTGATCCTGGGGGCGGCTGCCCACCTGCTGCTGCTCCTGGACTGCGCAGGTAAGGAGTGTGCTCTGGGGCGGGGGGAGAAAATAAGCCAGTGTGGTGTAGTGGTTAAGAGCGGTAGTCTCCTAATCTGGGGATCCGGGTTCGCGTCTCCGCTCCTCCACATGCAGCTGCTGGGTGACCTTGGGCCAGTCACACTTCTCTGAAGTCTCTCAGCCCTACTCACCTCACAGAGTGTTTGTTGTGGGGGAGGAAGGGAAAGGAGAATGTTAGCCGCTTTGAGACTCCTTAAAGGGAGTGAAAGGCGGGATATCAAATCCAAACTCTTCTTCTTCTTCTTCTTCCCAAACATCTGTTTCCCAGACCTGGCTTGTTTTGTATGCCGCCCGGGGCAGGGGCCGCTTCACTCCTTGGCTCGTGGCTCAAGCGAAGAACAAAACAGAGCTGGAAGGTGTTGGCAGGATTAACGGTGGGGAAAGTGACTCGCCTGTCCCGCCCCCCGCAGCTTCGTGTTGACTCTGATTTGTGTGTTTGTGTGTGAGTGAGAGACAGATACAGATACAGAGTCTTTCCTCTTCTATTTTTTACCTCCCCTCTTCTAATCGAACCCTCAGCCGCTCTGAAAACTCAGCTAAAAACCCTGGAGACCAGCCTGGGAGTGGGAGCTGGACGCGTGTAGAGCTGACATCCCAATTCCCAATGTTGTTTTGTTCAGGAGTTCCCTTTCATCATCAGGTTCTTCTGCTTTACAATTGTAACTCCCCCAGTCTCCCTACAGCCCGGTTTCCCTTGAATACCCCTCCTTTTATATTCTCCCTCCCCCCCAAAAAATAATAATTCAAAAAAGACATGAATTGCCCCTGCTCAAAATATTCCTGCTCCCTCAGCCCATCAATTGACTGGTCAAAACACGTCAACATCTGACTATCTGGATAGGGTTGCCCAAAGAAAAATGTTTTAAACTGACACATTTGTGAGACAAGCGTATTCTTCATGGGAGAAAGATCTGGAGATTTTTGTCAGTGGGAAGGGGGAAATAGGGTGTTGAGATAATGTGGGAATTCTCCTTGACCCCTGCTGTTTATGAGATGAGGGAGATAACATTTGTTTTGCACTGGGGTCCTGTTTATTGAAGAATATGATTATCTAGTTTGGGTTGGTTGGTTATTTTCTTATGTTTGTGATTCCTCTCCCCCCCCCCCCCCAAATATTGTTTGCTTTTATGGGGTCTGGGTAAAAGGCAGATCTACACGGATCCTCATGGATCCTCCACTTTTTAAACAATAACTCCAACAAATGGAAAAACGTGGATCCAACACTTTGCCGCGCTGCAGCACCACAAAAACAGGGATTTGAGGCATGGATCCTCATGAATTCATATGATTTTTATATTGAAACAAAATAAAAACACCATGATACTGTAGACCACATCTTAGTCTGCAGGCAGAACCAAAAAAATCACGCCTCCACTGTTTCGTGGTGCCGCAATGGCGCAAAAACATGGTTAAAAAACACGGATCCTCATGAATCCCCATGATTTTTGCACTAGATCAGCCCAAACTCACTGTCAAATTACACATCATGTCCAGGGGCACAGCCTGCACCACAAAAATCACGGATCCATGCCTGCCTGGCCATACCGTGGCCCAAAATGTGGTTCCGAAGCATGGATCCTCATGGATCCTCATGATTTTTGCACAAGACCAGCCCAAAGTCACTATCAGATCAAACATCATGGCCAGGGGCACAGCATCTACCACAAAAATCACGGACCCATGGCTTTATGGTGAAACCGTGGCCCAAGAACGTGGTTCCGAACCACGGATCCTCACGGATCTTCACGCTTTTTGCATTGGGCCACCCCAAACTCACTGTCAAATCACACATCATGTCCATGGGCACAGCCTGCACCACAAAAAACTCGGATCCACGGCTTCCTGGCCACACCGTGGACCAAAAACCTGGTTTTGAAGCACGGATCCTCATGGATCCTCACGCTTTTTGCATTAGGCCACACCTAAATCACTGTCAAATCACACATCATGGCCAGGGGCACAGCCTGCACCACAAAAACTGAGATCCACGGCTTCCTGGCCACTCCATGGCCCAAAGACGTGGTTTTGAATCACGGATCCTCACGGATCCTCACGCTTTTTGCATTGGGCCAGCCCAAACTCACCATCAAATCACACATCATGTCCAGGGGCACAGCCTGCACCACAAAAGACTCGGATCCACGGTTATCTGGCAACGCCATGGACCAAAAACATGGTTTCGAAGCACGGATCCTCATGGATCCTAACGCTTTTTTCATTGGGCCAACGAAAACTCAACGGCAAATCATATATTATAGCCAGGGGCGCAGCCTACACAACAAAAAACTCGGATCCACGGTTATCTGGCAACGCCATGGACGAAAAACATGGTTTTGAAGCACGGATCCTCATGGATCCTCACGCTTTTTGCATTGAGCCACCCCAAACTCACTGTCAAATCACACATCATGTCCATGGGCACAGCCTGCACCACAAAAAACACGGATCCACGGCTTCCTGGCCACACCGTGGCCCAAAAACATGGTTTTGATGCACGAATCCTCATGGATCCTCACGCTTTTTGCATTGGGCCAGCCCAAACTCACCGTCAAATCACACATTGTAGCCAGGGGCACAGCCTGCACAACAAAAAACTCGGATCCACGGCTTCCTGGCAACACCGTGGACCAAAAACGTGGTTTTGAAGCACGGAGCCTCATGGATCCTCACGTTTTTTGCACTAGATCAGCCCAAACTCACCGTCAAATCACACATCATGGCCAGGGGCACAGCCTGCACCACAAAAATCACGGATCCATGGCTTCCTGGCCACTCCATGGCCAAAAAACGTGGTTTTGAAGCACGGATCCTCACACTTTTTGCATTGGGCCAACCCAAACTCATCGTCAAATCACACATCATGGCCATGGGCACAGCCTGCACCACAAAAAACTTCGATCCACGGCTTCCTGGCCACTCCATGACCCAAAAATGTGGTTTTGAAGCATGGATCCTTACGCTTTTTGCATTGGGGAACCCCAAATTCACCCTTTATTCAAACATCTTGTACATAACCACAGATCCGACCACAAACATCATGGATCTACTGCTTCATGGCCCTGGCCAGATGCTACCCTGGATATATTGGCCAATTTTTAGGTGGGTGTGCTGGGATTGAGGAAACGGAGTCGGCTGAATCTCTATCCATTAAAGATGGGCGTCTAATGGCTGGGCCAGAATAATTTCAGTTTGGTTTGCCAGCTCCCAGCTCTTCATGGGGCGCAATAGTCACCTGTAGCTGCCGTCAGGAGTCCCGGTGTGATCCTGGATGCTTCTGTCTCTATGGAGGCATTGGTCACAAATGTAGCCAAACTGGAATTTTTGAATCTATGTCAGCTTAGGCGATCGGTACCGTACCTGTCCCTTTCCAACCTAGCCATGGTGATCCACGCAGTAGTCAGCTGCAGACTAGACTACTTTAACTTGCTGTACACCTGAGCCAGGGAGTGCAGGGTATAAATGCGATAGAGAGTAAGAGAGAGAGAGATACAAGGCTAACCTTAAGACTGCTCCAAAAACTCCAAATGGTCTAAAATGCAGATGCATGAGTTCTTACTTGGACTTTGTGGAGAGCCCACATTCAGTTGGTTGTTCATCAGCTGGATTGGCTCCAGGTGGAGTATCGAATCAGGTTCAATGTTTTGGTGCTAATCTTTAAAGCCCTAAACAGTCTGTGACCTTTCTTATCTGTGGGAATTATCTTCCAATACACCCCCCATGAGTGTGACACTCATCTAACAGCAACCTACTGGTGGTCCCTGGCCCAAAACATATCCAGCTGTCCTCAACCAGAGCCAGAGCCTTTTTGGTGGAACGCTTTGTCTAATGAGACCAGGGCTCAGTGCAATCTATCTCAGTTCTCTCACATGTCATGGTGAGTAGGCTTGCACATTCATATGACCCTTGTGAGCAAAGCCGTTGGGAATCTCGTACTCCCAGCAGGGTCACCCAAGGCGGTAAGGTCAAAGAAAATTAAATATGCTCAGAGTCCTGTAGTGATTTCATGCTCTTTATTGCAGCTTGTAAAACAGTGACTGAATTTCCCCCCAAACCTCAGGCTTTTATATACATTATTTACACAATGAGTCCCGTCTGACTGGCTGATTCTGCTTCCCTCCTGGAGCCTGATTGGTCTTTTCCTGCAAGCCAATCAGTTCTTGCATTCTAGGATCCTACTTGCCTATTGTTCTAGGATCCAAGCTTAGTACATAACAGGGAAGGAGCTAGACAAAGAATGATCCAAGAAGTCCTCAACGGCAGAACAGGCGGGTGATAACAAGCAGTGTGTTACAACGGCTCTGAAGGCGGATGAAGGCTGCAGCAGATAGGATCCACCAGTTCGTCGTGACTACTCATGCCATCAGAACAGAGCCCTACTGCGAAGGTTGTGCGTTGGTCAGCGTGCACTGATCTACACACATAAAACAAATTCACGCACAGGCGTCTTCCAAAAACCCAACCCAACCCCCCCAAACCCTCCCCCCATGGCGATCACTAAATGGCTACGGGGGCAGGAATGTGAAGCCCCTAGTCATGAACCGACACATGGGCCGTGGATACAGATTCAGTCGTTCTGACCCAAGGAATGAGGCAGTTGAGCAGCTCAGCAGCTGTATCCATGACTGAGCAGCCCTTTTTAGGATCCACTCTGCTCATCCCGAAAAGGGGAAGGGGCTGGAAACGGTGCCCTAAACATAGTATGCCTCCCTTTTTCCCTGACTGGATTACCGCGCCCAGGTGGAATCTCTTTTCCCATAGTTTGAATCCATTATTCTGCATCCTAGTCTCTAGAACAGCAGAAAACAAGCTTGCTCCCTCTTCAACATGACATCCCTTCAAATATTTAAACATGGCTATCATGTCACTCCTTAATCTTCTCTTCTCTAGATTAAACAAATCCAGCTCCCTAAGTCTCTCCTCATAGGGCTTGGATTCCAGACCTTTACATTTTGGTCACCCTCCTCTGGACATGCTCCAGCTTGACATTATCCTTCTTCAACTGTGGTGCCCAGAACTGGACACAGTATTTCAGGTGTGGTCTGACCAACCAGAATAGTGTGGTAGCATTCCTTCACTTGATCTAGACACGATACTCCTATTGATGCAGCCCAGAATTGCATTGGCGTTCTTAGCTGCCACATCACACTGTTGACTCATATTCAGCTTGTGGTCGACTAAGACTCCCAGATCCCTTTCACAGGTACTGTTGTCAAGCCAAGTGTCCCCCACCTGTGCATTTCATTTTTTCTATCCAGGTGTAGTACCTTACATTTCTCCCTATTGAACTCCATATTGTTGGTTTTGGCCAGCTCTCTAGGCTATTCAGGTCATTTTGAATTCTGACCCTGTCCTCTGGTGTATTAGCAACCCCTCCCAGTCTGCAGTCATTTGCAAATTTGATTAGCACGCCCTCTATTCCATCATCCAAATCATTTATAAAAATATTGAATAGCACCAGGCCCAGGACAGAACCTTGGGGAACCCCAATAGTCATTTTTTTCCAGGATGAAGGTGAGCCACTGATGAGCACTCTTTGGGTTCAGCCCGTCAACCAATTACAAATCCACCTAATAGTAGCTTTGTCTAGCCCACATTTTAGTAGTTTTTTTGCAATAATATCATGGGGGACGTTTCAAAGGCCTTACTGAAGTCAAGGTAAGCTGGTACAAGGGAAAGCAGGATTGTAATTACCGTAAAAATTACCATATTTTTCGCTCTATAGGGCGCACCGGACCATAGGGCGCACCTATTTTTTTGGGGGGGGGGAATAAAGAAAAAAAATTATTCCCCCCCCCCCGAGCCCCAAAGAGCAAAGAAGCCATGACAGCGAGCGGGGTGGATCCCGCTAGCTGTCTTGGCTTCGTTTTTAGCCTTGGGGCTGGGGCGGGGGAAGCCCGAGCTTCCCCCGACCCCAGCCCCCAGAACGGGTCCCGGAGCGAAGGCGAGGTTGTGCTCAACCTCGCCATCGCTCCCGGAGCTTGCTGCTATCCGAAGCCCGGGGAGCGTGGCGCTGTAGCCCGCTGCGCACCCCGGGCTTAGGGCAGCTATCGGCAAGCCTTTGGAGCCCGGCGGGAGTTCCCCTCTCGCTCTCCAGGCTTCAGCAAAAGCCTGCATTCGCTCCATAGGACGCACACACATTTCCCCTTCATTTTTGGAGGGGAAAAAGTGCGTCCTATAGAGCGAAAAATACGGTACTGATCACTTTGGATCAGCAGTCTCAACCTAACCCGCTATGTGGGGAGAGCCACGTGTTCCTTTGGAAGGCAAGTGGAATACAGTGTGATATACTGACAGCTGTTTTAAAAGATGTAACTGTAACTTAAAATCCAGTATCAGAAAAAAATAAAAATAGATGGTCCCTGTGTGGATAGTCATGTTTGCATGATAGGGCCACCTTCAGTGACCATGTGGCCTGACATAAGAGGGTTCTAAAATCAGTCCTGAAAGTAGACTGATTGAGAATGACGCACGCGTAGCTTTTGCTCTGCCATTAACAAGGTTAGCTGAAGCAAATTCTTGCCTCCCTTTGGGCTTAGCAATATTTCCTACAGCATTCTTGTTGAAGGGCATTGGAGAGTTAGGTGAGGGTCACTTTTCTGTTTTTCCATCAAGCCCCCAGACAAGAATGCTACAGCATCAGCCCCAAACACTCAGTCTCATAACAAAAAATACTCAACGGGGTTAGGGCTGAGGGTAGGGGAAGTACAATCATGATCTTTCAGGTCCTCTAGAAGCTGACCCTTTTGGTCATGGAGCCAAATATCTGTTCCCAAGTTTAAAGATCTAAACAAGTAAAGAACAAGCTTGCCCTTTACATGCAAAAGCCCTGAAATTCAGCCCATTGGGCAATGATGGGCTGGGAGGACGGAGGTAAGGACTAGCACCTTCTCTGCCCTCCACCTCCAACAGCTACACCGGGAAGTTTCATGATGGGGTTCGATTTGAGAAGCTGAATGTTTATAAAGGTACTTAGCCAATTTCTGCCACGGAAATTCTGAACAGAAACACTCTGCAGGTTCAGCCCCCAAAAGAAACTGCTCTATGGTCTCTGTGTTGGGAAATGGGAACCCAACTTGCTCATCACCAGCCTTCCCTCCACAAATCAATATCACTGTGAGGCTGAACTGAACAGCTTGCTCCAGAGTTTTAAGAGATACGTTTCTGTGGTGTTGTGGTTAAGAGCGGTGGACTCTAATCTGGTGAGCTGGGTTCGCTTCCCCGCTCCTCCACATGCAGGCTGCTGGGTGACCTTGGGCCAGTCACACTTCTCTCTGAACTCTCTCAGCCCCACCTACCTCACAAGGTGTCTGTTGTGGGGTGGAAGGAAAGGAGATTTTTAGCCACTTTGAGACTCCTTCAAGTAGAGAAAAGCAGGATATAAAAACTAACTCCATAAATAAGAATTCTATGGAAAATGACCATCCCTGCCATGATGATGAAAACTATATGTTTGGATTTTGCTGTATTATACCAACCTGTGGAATATGACAGTTCGCAGTTTCAAAATCTATTTGGCCACAGTGGATTGACAGTCTGGACACACGAAAACCTCTGGAATATATTTTGAATCAATGCCTATGCGAAAGCAGTGGTACCAGTCCTTGCAGTTTCCTTCACAGTAAACCATAGTTAGGTCACCACTGGGCCTTCTGCACCCTTCCTTCAAGAAACATAGTGACCAGCAGCCTTCAAACAAGGAAGGTAAAATATCTGAGCAATAGGTTAGTGTATCCTTCCATCCCTCTGGGCATGATCGAGACACAGTAATGTAACTCTCGTTCAAGATTTGTCTCTTCTTGGGAGGAACAGCATCAATTTCCACTTGAAAATATTTGTCTTGTCCTTCAAAATGGGTTTCCCCACAGTACTGTATTATTTCTTTTGCAATCCAGGGTCTAATGGCAGCCATATCCTTTTGTATGAACTGTAATTGGGCAGCAGAAGCAATCAGATGGGCAATGGTACATGTGAAAGGACCGTAGTCACTGGAATTACCTTGCCTGGGTATATCAGTTGCTGCAAAAAATGACCAGCCGCAAAACTATAGGGATATTTTGAATCCATCTCTTACAGACATGCTAAGAAGGATGTTATTGCATCAATCACAGAGTGGTTCAATCCATGTTTGGAATCTAGATAGAGCATGGTCTTCCTTTTAAAAATGATTACTATCAGTATCCAGTGGACTTTTCTGTCATTTACTGGAATAATCAAAACATCTTTCTTTAGCACTCCAAATCTCAAACAGTTCTTCAGAGCTTGCACTGGCAATCTTTGACATATCTGCATGAAGTGGCAAGTACGGTAAGTGGGAAAATTGTTCCATTGTGACCTAGCTCTTTGGCCATGATCACCCTGGAGGCAAGAAAGGCATCTATTATTATGATGCGATCATTTATCCAGTTTGATCCTTTCAGTGTGGTTATGTCATAGTCATACACACAGATGTTGCCAACTGAACCCACAAGTCCCATAGTTTGTAGACTGTGTGTGGGGAAGGTACAGTTTTGCCATGGGGGAACTGATGTACAAATCAGTGATTTGTCCAAACACTTCTCACTTTGTGTTGAGAATATGGGGCTGCTATCAAAAGAATCAATATTGGTCACTGTCAAATCCTCTTTCCCACTTTTTGGAGAGGAGGTCATCTGAGGCTGAGTGCTTTCCAGGTGTCTCATAGTCAGTTGGTGATCTTAAGGAGTCAAACCCCTCAACAGCCTGCACTGAATCAGCTGCTGGAGCTACTGTTATCTTTTCCTGCAGTCTGGGGAACTTTCTTCCCAATCTACTCTTCTGTCTTTTATTTCACTTCAACTGTGTGAGCTGCAACTGGCAAGGCTTCCCTGGTTCTGGTGGCATGCCAGTAGATTTTGTGGCACCTATAATATGGTAACAAGTCCTGGATGATGGGTGCACACACAATGTCCTGTACAGACTGTGCATGCATGGCAGCCCGTATGGACGCCGCGTGTGCAGCAGCCCGTATGGTCGCCAGGAGAGCGGCTGCCCGTACAGCCGCCGTGAGAGGGGCTGCCTGTACGGACGCTACGTGAGCAGCAGCCTGTACAGTCACCACGAGAGCAGCTGCCCGTACGGCCCATACAGTCGCTGCGAGAGGGGCTGCCTGTACAGTTGCTGAAAGAGCGGCAGCCCACACGGACGCCGCACAAGCGGCAGCCAGTACAGCGACCATACTGTCACTCTCCCCCCAGCATTGCACCCCGGGGCACCATCACCCTGCTGTCCCATCGTATGCCCCTGCAGTCAATCAAATGTACTATGAACAATCTGAAGTCATGCTGGGCACAATTCACCACTAATCCTGTTCTTTTTCTAAAAACACGTGGTGGACTCCAGGAAAGCTGTCAGCAGGCACCATGATGCCCATGGGCACCACGTTGGAAACCCCCTATTTCAAAGTTTGCACTGACAAAATCTGTTGGCAAGAAAACTTGCAGCTAAACCTCCATTTATAATTACCACCCCCACAAAGCAACCAACTTTTGTCCCAAAACCATTTGTAGCTGAATTGACGCAAGACAGGTGATTGTTTTTCATGGTTACTTTGGTGGTCTCCATCTAGTTGGTTTGATAATTTACATTCACAGGTAAGATCATCACAATCTCTGCCTTGGATATTCTTGAGGTTTAGCAGCGTCAAAAATTTCCAGGTGCAGTTCTTCACAGTGGAAGCTATGAATATGAATGTCATTTTAATACAATGTTCTTGCTAATGCAGAACCATTTCGGATAGCGTTTGTATTTCGGTCATTCCTTTTTTTTTTTTTTTAAAGTAATGTTTATTAAGAGTTTAAAAGTTACAAGAAGAAAGAAAAAAGAAAAAAAAGAGTTAAACAAAGCAAAACAGTACAATACAATACATAAAAAAGAAAAAACACTGCTTATCTTAACAAAACAAAAACAATTGGCCGACCATGCCCAGGAGAAAGGCATGGTCATTCCATGGACATTGGTGTGATCTTACAATATAATTTGGTGGAGTCCATTTAACAATCATGTCGATCCATGAGGATTAAAGTATTTAATATAGTGTTTGCTCCTTGGCTGTGCTCTGTGGTTTTTGTGGTTCATTCTGTGGTCATATACATCATGTGTGATTTGATAGTGATTTCAGGGTGACCAAACATAAAAAACCTAAGGATCCATGGGGATCTGTGCTTCATGAGAATCTTTTTACAGCATGGCAGTGCCCCAAAGTGATCTGGCCATGAGCAGCATAGGTGGTTGGGTAATGAATATGGGGCGACCCAGAAAACTGTGGAGCCGTAAATTTTAAAAATATATATATATTCAATTTTATTAGGGAAGTACAGAAAGGAAAAAGGGGGAGGGGATAGATAGATGATAGATAGATAGATAGATAGATAGATAGATAGATAGATTAGAAATTTAAAAGACCTATAAAGATTATCAAATCCTACAAAGTACTACTACTACTACTACTACTACTACTAATATATTTGTACCCTGCCCATCTTGCTGGGTTTCCCCAGCCACTCTGGGTGGCTTCCCAAAAAATGAAATAAAAATACATTAAAAAGTCACACATTAAAAACGTCCCTAAACAGGGCTGCCGTCAGATGTCTTCTAAATGTCAGGTAGTTGTTTATCTCTTTGACATCTAATAGGAAGACATTCCACAGGGCGGGCGCCACTACCAAGAAGGACCTCTGCCTGGTTCCTTGTCGCTTTGCTTCTCGCAGTGAGGGAACCACCAGAAGGCCCTTGGTGCTGGACATCAGTGTCTGGGCAGAATGATGGGCGTGGAGATGCTCCTTCAGGTCTACTGGACCGAGGCCATTTAGGGCTTTAAATGTCAGCACCAAAACTTTGAATTGTGCTCGGAAATGTACTGGGAGCCAATGTAAGTCTTTCAGGACATGTGTTATATGGTCTTGGTGGCCACTCCCAGTCACCAGTCTAGCTGCCGCGTTCTGGATTAGTTGTAGTTTCCGGGTCACCTTCAAAGGTAGCCCCACGTAGAGCACATTGCAGTAGTCCAAGCAGAAGATAACAAGAGTATGCACCACTCTAGTGAGACAGTCTCCGGGCAGGTAGGGTCTCAGCCTGCGTACCAGATGGAGCTGGTAGACAGCTGCCCTGGATACAGAATTGACCTGTGTGTCCATGGACAGCTGTGAGTCCAAAATGACTCCCAGGCTGTGCACCTGGTCCTTCAGGGGCACAGTTACCCCATTCAGAACCAGGGAGTCCTTCACACCAGCCCACCCCCTGTCCCCCAAGAACAGAACTTCCATATTGTCAGGATTCAACCTCAATCCATTAGCTGCCATCCATCCTCCAACCGCCTCCAAGCACTCACATAGGAACTTCACCGCCTTCACTGGTTCTGAGTTGAAAGAGAGGTAGAGCTGGGTATCATCCGCATATTGATGGACACCAAGCCCAAACCCCCTGATGATCTCTCCCAGCAGCTTCATGTAGATGTTAAAAAGCATGGAGGGGAGGACGGAACCCTGAGGCAAGTCTGAACACTCATCCCCCACCACCACTTTCTGGACACAGCCCAGGAGGAAGGAGCAGAACCACTGTATAACAGTGCCCTCAGCTCCCAGCTCCTCTAGATGGTCCAGAAGGATGTTATGATCGATTGTATCAAAAGCCGCTGAGAGATCCAGCAGAACTAGGAAACAGCTCTCACCTTTGTCCCTAGCCCACCGGAGATCATCAGCCAGCGCGACCAAGGCAGTTTCAGTCCCATGATGAGACCTGAATCCCAATTGGAAGGGATCCAAATGGTCTGCATCCTCCAGGCATGCCTGGAGTTGTTCAGCAACCACCCGCTCAATCACCTTGCCCAAGAATGGAAGATTTGAGGCTGGGCGATAGTTGGCCATACTGGCCGGGTCTAAAGATGTTTTTTTAAGAAGCGGTTTAATGACCGCCTCTTTCAGCAGGTCTGGGAATGCCCCCTCACCACCCTGCAGAGCCCATCGCCCAGCCCTTCCCAGCTTGCTTTTATTAGCCAGGATGGGCAAGGATCAAGGAGACAGGTGGTTGGTTTCACGCATCCAAGCAACCTGTCCACATTCTCGGGGGTAACGGATTGAAATTGATTCCATGCAACCTGACCAGACAGGGCTCTAGCACTCTCCCGCCCCGACCCTGCTCCCACGGTGGTGTCCACCTCCTTCCGAATATTAGCAACTTTATCTGCACAAAAATTTGAAAAATCATTGCAGGAGATCTTGGCCCCGGTGGTAAAGGTGGTTCCGTTAAATTGCAAACCACCTGAAAGAGTCTCCTGCTACTATTTTCCGCAGATGCAATAGCGGCGGTGAAGAAAGTCTTCTTTGCCGTCGCTATCGCCACTTGGTAGGCTCGACATTGAGCTCTAACCTGTGTCCGGTCCAATTCAGAATGAGTTTTCTGCCACTGGCACTGTAGCCGTCTCAGCGATTGTTTCCTCACCGTCAGCTCCAAAGAAAACCACGGGGCTGTCAGGGCTCCATGCAGTCGGAGAGGGCGCTTCGGAGCCAGACAGTCGATAGCCTTGGTCAACTCCGCATTCCAGCGGGCCACCAGGGAATCAGCTGAAAGGCCATCAACATGGGATAAAGCATGCCTTACCACTCTCTGGAAACCATTTGGATTCATTAAGTGGCGGGGGTGGACCATCCGCATTGGTCCCACCTCCCTGCAGAGGAGAAGGGTCACGGAGAAGTCCAGTTGCACCAGGAAGTGATCTGACCATGGCACTTCTTTGTTTCACTTTTACCTAGTGTCATATCACCCACGTCACTAGAGGTGAACACTAGGTCTAAGGCATGTCTGTGACTATGAGTTGGGCCAAACTTATTCAGGGACAGCCCCATGGAGGCCATGCTTTCCACGAAGTCCCAAGCAGCCCCTTGTAAGGTCATGTTGGCATGGATGTTAAAATCCCCTAGGACAGGGTCTGCAACCCGCGGCTCCGGAGCCGCATGTGGCTCTTTTACACCTTTGCCGCGGCTCCGGGGCGGATACTAGTGAGGGGAGGAGGCGCATTGTGCGCCCCGACACTCCCCACTGTGGCAGGCGCTGTACTGGCTGTGACGTGGCATGGGGGCGGTGCGTGCATTAGTCACGCACCGTCCCGACGTCACCTTCCCGCCCGCTGTCAGATCGGAGGGCAGCGGCGCACATGCTTTAAATGTTGCAATGGTTTTGCGGCTCCCAGTGTTTTTTTCTTCGGAAACGGGTCCAAGTGGCTCTTTTTGTCTTAAAGGTTGCGGACCCCTGCCCTAGGACAACCAAACTAGGTATCTCCAGGAGAACATCCGCCATGACCTGAAGCAGCTCAGGCAGGGAATCCTTGGTGCAGCGGGGAGGTCAGTACACCAAAAGGAATCCTGTACTGCCCCTATTGCCCAGCTTCCAGAACATGCACTCAGAGAACTGGGTCTTCCCAGTAGGATGCCTGATGCAAGCTAGTGACTTCCTAAAAATCACTGCAACCCGCCCCCCCCCACCCACATGACCTGGGTTGCTGTGTGTAAGAGACACCTGGTGGACAAGCAGCGGCTAGGACAGGACCATCTGCTTCATCCAACCAGGTCTCTGTCACACATGCCAGGTCAAGTCCTCCATCCACGATCAAGTCATGGATGGCAGTGGTCTTATGAATCATTGACCTAGCATTGCACAGCAACACCTTCAGGTCATGTGGGTTTCCCTTGTTGAGCGCAAATATAACATTGAATCACAATCGTACAAAATAACTCAGCAAGCTGACATTTATCAAGAGTTAAACAAAGGTTAGTGTACTAAATATTATTTCCAATTCTAGGTAGTTTGCTATTGGAGAAATACCATATATGATTATAAAAATCTAAAGCAAGAATTATTTTAAAATATGATTTCATTTCTAGATCAGACAGACAAGATTTCTTCTACTATATATTTCTTTATCATATATACACAAAGCTTCTATTTTTAAACAGGAAATATTTTTGTAACTAAGGTCTATTATACAAATCCTTACAGATGTTCATTTTGTTACAGTTCTGTTAAGTTGTATACAAATTATAAAGATGAGTCAATTATTTACTAAATTCGCAAGTTTTGCCATTACTGCATATTCTGATAGTTTCTCTTTCCCTGCATCTATTTCAGGACATATGTCAGATTTCCATATGTTGGCCAACACCACTCTGACTGCTATGGTCATATAACTAAATAGTTCAACTGATGATTTCACAGTACAGTAGCTGAAGGAGTCATTCCCAACAGCATAGTTTTGGGGTCCAATGCAAATTTAGGGTATTTTTTTACATTTTTTCACTTCGAAATGAACTTTCCTCCAAAACTTTTTGGTCTTTTCACAGGTCCACCATAAATGGAAGAAGATTCCTTAAGGTCTATCACATTTCCAGCAATGTCCATTCATTGCATTATTCATCTTCTGTATATTTTTCAAAGTTATATACCATTGAAAGAACATTTTTGTACAGTCTTACCTTATGTTACGGCCGCTTCAGGTTACGTGTTTTTGGGTTGCGGAACGCGGGAATCCTGGAAGTACCGGAACGGGTTACTTCTGGGTTTCGCCGCTTTCACATGCGTAGAAGCGCCAAATTGCGCCGGTGCCTGTGCAGACGTGGCGCTTCAGGATGCGAACGCTGTGGGTTGCGGATGTGCCTCGGTCACAGGTTATGTCTGCAACCCGAGGTTCCACTGTACCAATTTTGTTTTAGGGCTTAACTTGCAGTAAATTTTATTCCTTTATTCATAATTGTTCTCATTGTTCCACTGTGAACTGCTCTTAAATTTTTTGCATCCATTTTGGCATATAAGGTTTTGCTTGTTCAGGCTTGGTGTCGTATTTGAGTAATAGTTTATAAATTTTACCCAAAAGGTAGAACTCTGTTATGATGGACTCAAATTCTGTCTTTTCACTGATTTAAATGTTTGCCATACAGTCTTTCTTGAATCTGGATATTAGTTTCACTGAAGGGGCGCTGCGCAGAGAGGAAAAAATGTGCAGCGCCTCTCCAGCGAAGCAAAGCCTGGAGAGCAAGAGGGATTGGTGTGCACCGACCCCACTCGCTCTCCAGGCTTCAGGCGGCTATCCACAAGCCTTCGGAGCACAGCGAGAACTTGTGATACGCTCCAAAGGCTTCAGGCGGCTATCCCTGAAGCCTGGATAGCGAGAGGGGTCGGTGCGCACCGACCCCTCTCGCTCTCCAGGCTTCAGCGAAAGCAACGCGTAGCCTCAGGAGCGCGGAGGGAGCGCTCCCTCTGCGCTTCGGAGGCTTTGTGTTGCTATCACTGAAGCCAAGGAGCCTGCAGTCGCTCCATAGGATGCACACACATTTCCCCTTAATTTTGGAGGGTAAAAAGTGTGTCCTAAAGAGCGAAAAATACGGTAGACATATATTCACTTATCGGCTCTAATAATAATATTGCAGTGGTGACATTAACAGGGCAGGTAAGGGCATTTTTGTGATTTTTGTAGTGCAACTCATGACTTTTGTGGTGCAGGCTGTGCCCCTGGACATGATGTGTGATTTGACAGTGATTTAGAGGTGGCCCAGTGCAAAAAGTGTGAGGATCCGTGCTTCAAAACCATGTTTTTTGGCCATGGAGTGGCCAGGAAGCCATGGATCCGTGATTTTTGTGGTGCAGGCTGTGCCCCTGGCCATGATGTGTGATTTGACGGTGAGTTTGGGCTGATCTAGTGCAAAAAGCGTGAGGATCCATGAGGCTCCGTGCTTCAAAACCACGTTTTTGGTCCACGGTGTTGCCAGGAAGCCGTGGATCTGAGTTTTTTGTGGTGCAGGCTGTGCTCATGGACATGATGTGTGATTTGACAGTGAGTTTGGGGTGGCCCAACACAAAAAGCGTGAGGATCCGTGCTTCAAAACCACGTTTTTGGGCCATGGTGTGGCCAGGAAGCCGTGGATCCTAGTTTTTTGTGGTGCAGGCTGTGCCCCTGGACATGATGTTTGATCTGATAGTGACTTTGGGCTGGTCTTGTGCAAAAATAATGAGGGTCCATGAGGATCCATGCTTCGGAACCACGTTTTTCGGCCACGGTATGGCCAGGCAGGTATGGATCCGAGTTTTTTGTGGTGCAGGCTGTGCCTCTGGACATGATGTGTGATTTGACGGTGACTTTGGGCTGGCCCAATGCGAAAAGTGTGAGGATCCATGAGGATCCATGCTTCAAAACCACGTTTTTGGGCCACAGTATGGCCAGGAAGCCGTGGATCTGTGATTTTTGTAGTGCAGGCTGTGCCCCTGGACATGATGTGTGATTTGACAGTGAGTTTGGAGTGGCCCAATGCAAAAAGCGTGAGGATCCGTGAGGATCCGTGCTTCGAAACCACGTTTTTGGGCCATGGTGTGGCCAGGAAGCCGTGGATCCGAGTTTTTTGTGGTGCAGGCTGTGCCCCTGGACATGATGTGTGATTTGACAGTGAGTTTGGGGTGGCCCAATGCAAAAAGCGTGAGGATCCGTGAGAATCCGTGGTTCGGAACCACGTTTTTGGGCCACGGTATGGCCAGGAAGCCGTGGATCCGTGATTTTTGTGGTGCATGCTGTGCCCATGGCCATGATGTTTGATCTGATGGTGACTTTGGGCTGGTCTTGTGCAAAAATCATGAGGATCCATGCTTTGGAACCACGTTTTTGGGCCACGGTATGGCCAGGAAGCCATGGATCCGTGATTTTTGTGGTGGATGCTGTGTCCCTGGCCATGATGTTTGATCTGATGGTGACTTTGGGCTGGTCTTGTGCAAAAATCATGAGGATCCACCATCACTGAGCAGAACTGCCTGTGTCTGCTACAGGGCTGGGCAAAGGGTGGCGGAGACCACTGGTTTCTTCAGATTCCTCCTCACTTTGGGGTCTCACGTGTGACTCATTTTGTGGCTCTTTGACCACTGAGCAGAACTGCCTGTGTTGTTTAGCCAGATGCCACAACCAGAGGCAGCCTTGCTCTGAGCTCTTGTGGTTTGAACTGAGGGAAGCCCTGCCCTGGGACGCTTGGCCTTGGAAGTGGGTCCCATTTGCTCTTGCCTGAAAGGAAACTGAGCTGGAGGGAGGTAGCAGAGTCGACACACCATCAGAGTGACATCCAATAGGTCCTGGTGTAATATGGCTGAAAAAACCGCTGGGGATTCTACATATCCCTGAGGCAGTTGTGTCCATGTTAACTGGGCCGGTTTGCGAAGTGAAGGCAAAAAGGAATTGACTCTCTGCATCCGCGGGGATACTGAAGAAGGCGGAGCACAAGTCAATGACAGTTCCCTCCAGAATGGTACTCAGGAGGTGGTGGGGGTTAGCCACTACGGTGTGTCGGGGAATAACAAAAGAGTTTACAAGTCTCGGGTCCTGTACTAAGCGCCATTTGACGGGGTTTGTGTGGGGCTTACGGACAGGGAGTAGGAGGGTGTTACACAGAGAGGCTCAAGGAACTAGAACTCCCATCTTTAAGAACTCTTCAATCATTGGAGTGAGTCCCTCTATGGCTTCTTTTGGCAGCAGGTACTGTCTGGTGCAGGGAAAAGGCAAATCCTTTCTGTAATTTACCTTTACGGGACTTGCGGACTTCAAAAGTCCAACTGATGTGGATTCGGTTCCCCATAGCCGGGGGGGGGACCCCATTCAGGAGTTCAAGGGGGAGGTCAAGGTTCTTGATATCAGCCTCTTGCAAAATCCCTTGAAAGTTGAAAATTGACTCATTGGGCATATGTAGGTAAATTCCTTTTTTGCCACATTGAATGGTGGCATTTAGCTTGCAAAGCAGATCCCTTCCTAAGAGATTGACGGGGCTAGATGTTAGCAAGAAAGTGCGTTTAACTGACAAAGGTCCGACTGACACTCTGGCAGGCTTGGAGAGGGGGCAAATTTGGGGAATGCCGTCTAGTCCCATTACAGTCCTAGTCTCTTCTCCCGGGGCCAAATGACTTTTGGTAAGGGTAGAATATGTGGCTCCTGTATCGAGGAGGCAGTCATAGGATTGTCCATCTATTTGCATGGTGCAGATAGGGTCAGAGGAAGATAGCTGTAAGACTGGACAGAGAAAGGGAAAAGAGGTGGGATGTGCTTCTGACTGTCAGTAATCATGGTATTCTTCCATCACCATCTCGTGGGAAGAGTTTGCAGAGCGGTTTGGGTGGTTAAAAGGATTGTTACTATTTGGTAGATTCCTGGGTCGCGTTAAGGGAGGAGGAGGTGCCATCTGGGTTCGCGCTTGGGAGGGTCCATACATAGTATTGGGTTCCCTAAATTTGGGGTTGGTTGGTTCTCTGTATTCCAGTCTCGAGGTCTTTGGGTCTCTATAGTCTGCTCTCCTGGTCCCGGATTCCTGGAGGCCGGTCAATAGGGGGCAGTATTTTTTTATATGTCCCACCTCATTGCAATGGAAACATGTGCGCCTTTCTGGCTGTTCATACCCCCTTCCTTTTTGCTTTTCCCCGGGAGGGGGGATCCCGGTGGCGTAGGCTAGCACTCGTTGGAGCTCGGGTTTTTGGTCTTTCCTTTTCCGTTCATCCCTTGAATTAAAGATGGATTTTGCAATGGAGAGGATCTCGTTTATCGTTTTTCCATCATAGCCGAGGTGTGCCTTTAACGTCTTTCGTATATCGGCCGTGGCTTGATCCTGAAAATATCTTTTAACAATAACTTTGTGTTGTGGGCTCTCTGGGCCTATTCCACCCCACGTTTTGATAGCAGAGACCATTCGTGTGTAGTAATCAGAGGGGTGTTCATCGGGTCCTTGTAGGACGGCTTGGACTTTAGTCCAGTTTACAGTTCGTTGTCCTGCAGCTTCTAAGCCATCTAGGATAGCCTTCTTGAATGTCTTTAAGTTCCACATGCCATCAGTGGTATCATAGTCCCAGGCAGGGTCGTTGACAAGGGTTTGGGTTGTCAGTGGGGCCATAGAAGCGGGTCGGCCGGCTTGGTAGTCAGGTCTGCCCAAAGCCTCCCCCGCTTTTACAAGTATCTCCCTCTTTTCAGCCTTGTTGAAAAGGGCCCCCCAGTAACATGTGTACGTCTGCCCATGTCGGGTTGTGGGCGGAGAAAATAGTAGCTACCTGTCGGTGGCATTTATCAGGGTCATCTCGGAGGGAAGGCATTTTATCTGACCAGTTCATTAGGTCCAAGGTGAGGAAAGGCTGATAGGTGAAAGCCATGCGGGGCGGGTCTCCTGCCCAGGCTGGGGGTATGGGCAATGCTTTGAGGGGAAACACGTTCTCCACTTCTCCATTAACTAGGTTGTCTCTATTTCGGGTCTGACTATATACTGGCCCATCCCCTTCCTCATCCAGTGGGCCCCCTTTAGGTCGGGCTCTTGAATTAGGGTCAACTTGTTCTTCCCCTGTTCTCAACGTGCCTTGGAGAGGGTTGTTCGGTGGTAGAGCTGGTAGGTTCTGGGAAGGATCTGCGGCGGCTGGATCCGCTGCGTTTAGCCCGGGTCCCGCGACTGCCCCGGCCCCTGCTCCTGACCCGGCTCTGGCTCCAGCTCCTAGTGGGAGGGGTCCCATCGGTTCGGAGTAATAGAAGGGGATGAGGGACCTATTCAATTGTTCCTCTTGAATTCTGATTTCGTCATAAGGAGGAGGCCTGGTGGTTCTTAGTACAGCCATTTGCTGGACAATTTGGGCTTGCTTGCACTTAAAAAGTTTGCAGGCTTCCACAAAAGTGTTGAGGTAATAGAATTGCCGGAGTTTCTCGTCAGCCAAATAGGACCTAAGTGCCTGCATCTTTATAACATTAAAGGAGCCCTGAGTCGGCCATTGAGACGCTGCCTCTAGGTGGTGGGTGAAAGCCACCCATGAGAAATTGCAAAGGTCTCTCAGCTTAGACTTGGAGAGACCCTTCCTCCCCTTTAACTCTTTCCAGTTAGCAAGGACAAACTGGAGAGGGGTATCGGAATCCTCTCTAGGGCAAAAAGGCTTCACGGAAGCTTTGCTGCCAGGAGGAGTCCAGCTAGGGTGTTTAGAAGAGTGAGCTCCCATTTCTCTCTAATACCAAGGGGCGGTTGCTCAGCAAAACTACACGAGGAGATAGAAGAACAGACACAAGAAAGGGACAAGGGGGGGGGTAGAGAAGAATATTCTATCAGTATTCAGTTCAGTATTCAAATAGAGAGGCAATCCCTGCCTACAACTAAAACCACAGGTAACCAGCCTGAAAATCACAGGTCTCCTTAACCCGGAAAAAAAACCACGGTTCCAGAACTCACTCAGCGCTGCTTATAAGACTGACTCTAGTGTGGGGCCCCGTTTTGTAAACCTCCCATCCACGACAACCTCCTGCCTAGCCTTAGGACTAAGTTTGGGACTCCCTACTGGACGCTTGCGCAGTGCAATGCCAGATTGGGGCCCGAGAAAACAAAGGTTTGAAAGGAAACAAATGACCTTGCATTCTCACGTACATGAGTCATCCCCAAGAAGGGTCTTCGTGCAGGAGGGGCGGCTTCATTTGTCGTGGAGACATTATTCTTCCACTCCCCTCCCAATGTACTAATTTCAAACCATACTCACATCCTCGAATGTCCCTCATGGAACCCAGGATCCTTTCTTTGGCCGGCTTGACCTTGATTACTGCCTGCAAAGAGGAGGCAGGGAGAGGAAGAAAAGGATCCCTGGGCTAAGGCTGCCCAGTGGCGCCCAATCCACCTTTATCTCCCTCCTCACCTTCACAGGAGAACCAAGAGTCCCTTCATGGTCGCCAAACTGTTAACGGAGGAATCCGAGGGCTCCCTTGGACAAGAAACAAAGACACCAACCAGGATAACTTGGAGCAAAACAGCAGCCTGTAGGCTTGGCCTTTATTGGAAACTGTCACGACAGGACTCCCACCCGCAACAAGATGAAGCAAAATGGAAGCCCTGAACAAAAGAAGACCCCAACTTTTATTAGTTACTAATCCCCCAAACTACACCCCCAAACTACATCATGACTACATCACAACTACATCATTGATACATCACAAAAAGGAGGGGTTGAGGGAGGAGTTGAGGTAACTTGAGTATCTTGTCACCTGGCAGGGTCCTCCTTTCCCCCTGCCCATGAGTCACTTCCAAGAGACAAAGGGGAGTTGGCAGTTTCCTGCCCCCAGAGGGAAGATCCAATCACTGTCCTTTGTTCCAGTCCGTGTTGAATCCACTCCCATATGCAAGTCCGTTGTGCCCTTGATGGTCTTCTATCTGGGTCCATCAAGGTTGCCATGCCAACTGGGCAGGGCCCTGGAGTACGTGCTGGAACGGTTAAGGGATTATGGCTGTCCTGTATCAAACCACCCCCCTTTAATAGTCCTTCCCTTATGGAGCAGAATAAAAGTGGTCTGGTGCAAATCCGTTGTATGGTTGATTTACTATGAATTTATAACAGAAAGCCTTCAGAAGTTCAAAATTACTTTCACTTATTGGAAGCACCTTGATAAATTTTGATTGAATTAGTCACGGTCAATTGAATCCGGAAACATTGTATTAACAGCTGTCAAAGTATAGAGAAGTAGGCGCAGTCGCTTGCAGTACCTCCGTGGCCACCACAAGGGATGCTGTTTGGTAACGCTGATTGGCTGAAGCGGCTGCTGATTGAGCTAGAGTTCAGGGAACAGGTCTACCCAGGAAAAGGATAAGGCGAAAAGGGGTTTCATTAAAGCGAGCTGTCAATTCAAGCGCTTCCTACAGAAGGCTTTTTGGGGATGTCTGTCTAAAGGGGCATCCCTGGGGTCAAAAGTAGGTGAAAGGGGGGTGTATGTGTTGTGCTTGTGCAGAACATTGAGGGGGGGTTCTCCTGCTACAGAAGGCAGGCCTACAAACTCCCCCAAACACTGCTGAACATTGGATCTCCTAATTTAGGGCTGATGCCTGTAATACAGCAGGATTAGGCTGCTGCCTTCATGTGCAGGACCTCTAACTCTCTGCCCCTCTCTCCTCCTTTCCAGACTCCACTTCTCACTCCCTGCGCTACTTCTACACAGCCGTGTCTGAGCCTGGCCAGGGGCTGCCCCAGTTCATTACTGTGGGGTACGTGGATGACCAGCAAATTGATCAGTATGACAGTGACACCAAGGAGGCACTGCCTCACGTCCCCTGGATAAGGAAGGTGGAAAAGGAGGATCCTCAGTACTGGAACACGGAGACTCAGAAATCTCAGGGCACTGAGCTGGCGTTCAGGGAGAGTCTTCAGACACTGCAGAATCGCTACAACCAGAGCGGAGGTGAGTGGAAGGCAGGAGAGGCACACAGTCATACCTCCCCCCCCATAACGTTTCCTCCAAGGGCCAGAATTGCAGGGAGGGGGCTGCTGGGAGGAAAGGAAATGGAGGGTGGGGGTCTCCACCAGGGCAGAGGCATCTCCCCTTCCCCTAATAAATAAAGAGAATGAGACTTGGAGGGGAGAGGACCACCCCCCACTATGACACTCTCTGGACCTGCACATCCTACCAAGGAAATGTCTCCATTGCCTGCCCTTCCTTCCATGCTAGGCTTGGCTTAGGCCTTCTGAGGTGGGAATCTGTCTAGTTCATTTTCCTCTGGGAGGGGAAGAGAAGGGTGGGGATCCTGAGGCTGAGACAAGCAAGCCTTGAGTTCTGGTCCTGCTTAAGGAGAAGCCAGCTGCCCAGATAACTTCTTTTAATGTTGTTGTTTTGAAGATTTGGTGGTAGCCCCCTGGGGTGGGCAGGAGGATGCAGAGACCCGCCATCTTTGACAAGGGCAGTTTGGCTTCTGCTGACAAGGGGGGGCATTTTGAAGTGGGGCAAACCCCACTTGCGGCTTCCCTTTCCCTCCCGGGCTATGAGGAAACTTCTTTTTCCAAAGGCCCTTCCATGACTTCGCTCCTTTTAGGGAAAAGGACCTTGATATTGAGAAGCTGGGGGGAGAAAGATGGAGGGGAAGAGGAGCCCTACTCTCTTGAAAGGGCCCCCAATGTGTGGGTGCCCCCTTCCATGTTGCCCCTTTCCTCTTTCTAGGGGGGGATGGGGGGCAGCTGAGGCATCTCTCCAAAAGGGGCAAGATCAAGAGGAGCAGAGCTGGGGGGAAAGACGGACAGACTGTGACCAGTGTTATGTACTGAAATTCTCACCCTGGGCCAGCAGGGGGATACTGAGGATAGTTATGCAAATGAAGGATTGAAAGTGATGTTCAGCGATTGGATAGTTTTTATGCAAATGAAGGATCGAAAGTGACGTTCAGTGATTTGATAGTTTTAGAAAGTTGCTACAGTTACGTTGTGCTGGAGCTCTATATAAGCAAGCTGACTGAGCCCTTCAGTCAGTTCTGTTCTGGCCTCAGAATAAACAAGAGCTGTTTGAAGAATCACTGTGTCGTCTGATATGTTCCCCCACAACTTAACACTGGCAATGAGGATGGGATGGATGGACATCAGAGCACAGCCAGATGCGGCCACCCTCTGAACTGAACTGAATCACTGAGCGAAATCACTGAGCAGAACCAATTCAGAGCTGACTGTTCTGGCTAGAGCACTGTGTTCCATCCATCGCCCTTCACGTCGGCATCAGAATCATGGCTTCACTTGTGCCTCTACCGCCGTTTGCGCCAGCCTCTGAATCATGGGACTCCTACCTCGCTCGGTTCGACTGCTACCTCCAAGGCAACGAGCTGACAGAAGTATCAAAGGAGCGGAAGCGGGGTCTGTTCCTCGGCCTCTGTGGGCCTGAGGTGTTTGAGACGGCCCGAGCATTGGTTGTGCCTGAAGCAGTCCAGGCAACACCGTGGGACAGGATTCAAGAGAAGCTCCGCAACCACTACGCGCCAAAGCCGTCCAAGATTGCTGCCTGCCATGCATTCTACCACCAGAATCAGTCAGAGGGGGAGTTAATTAACAACTACACTGCCACCCTCCGACAGGCTGCAATGCACTGCGAGTTCCGAGACTTAGACGATGCCCTGATGGATCAAATCGTCTGTGGGGTCCGGGACATCCATCTGCAACGGTGTCTCCTCGCCAAGCCAGACCTCACGCTGCAGAAAGCCATTGAGGAGGCCGTGGCCTTGGAAGCTGCCGAACGCTCTACCCAGGAGATCCGCAAGGCCAGCAGCCCACGTCTTGCTAGGAAGCCAGTTCCAGTGCATCACGAAGAGGCCAGCAGTGATGAGGCATCCTCCAGTGAAGACGATGACGTGCACCAGACAAAGCGGGAGTGCAGGAAGTTCCAAAAGAAGTCCAAGGGCCAATCGGAATGTGCCGGCTGCGGAAGCAACCATTCCCGTGCCAAGTGTCGATTCAGAGATGCCATCTGTCAGAAGTGTTCCAGAAGGGGCCACATCGCTAAGGTCTGCCAATCGGCTCCGTCTGACAACCCCCTTCACCGACTCGCAAGTCCAAGTCTTCACTCCAGTCCGCCAAGGAAAGCTGTTTCGTTCTCACCAACTGCCGCTGCCCGTCTGGAACCATGATTGGCCAAACCGACCCGCCTACACGACGCAAGCTGAATCTCACGGTGCTCATTGAAGGAGCTCCATGTGACATGGAGATCGACACCGGGTCTGCCCTGTCCATCGTGTCTTGGAGCACCATCAAAAGACTGGTACCCAGAGTGTCCAAAGGCAACTCGACTCTCACCACGTACACCTGAGAGACTACCAGGGAAACGACATTCCCATGGTAGGCGTTGGCTGGTTCCGGACCACCTTCAAGGATTTTTCGGGCCTGCTCTGACTGGTGGTGGTCAAAGGTCAGCGGCCAAGCCTCCTAGGGCTAGACTGGTTTGATGCCCTCAGCCTGGAAGTCACCGGCATCAACTGCATCTCTAACGCAGAGACTGAGGGTCTGGTCAAAGACTTTGCCGAGGTTTTTGACGGCACTTTGGGGGCAATATACAGGTACGCCCATCTCCTTTAGCCTTGATCCACAAGTCGCCCCCATCAAGCTAAAGCCACACCGGGTTCCCTTTGCTCTCAAGGCTAAGGTGGATGAACAAGTGGACAAGCTGGTCGCCCAAGGAGTTTTGGAGCCGGTTGACCATGCCAAGTGGGAAACCCCCATCGTCATGCCTGTCAAGCCAGATGGGTCGGTGAGAATCTGCGCTGACTACAAGTGCACGATCAACAAGGCACTTCAGCAGCACACTTATCCGGTTCCTGTTGTCCAACACCTGCTGCATTCCCTGGGTGAGGGTAAGGTCTTCGCTAAGCTGGACTTGCCCAAGCCTATCAACAACTGCCCGTCGATGATGCCACTGCTGAAGCCCAGACGATCATCACCCACCAAGGGGCATTCCGTTGCCGCCGTTTGCAGTTCGGGGTGAGTGTGGCTCCTGGCATCTTCCAAAGCCTTATGGAGCGTCTCCTGCAAGGGCTTCCGGGCGTGGTACCATGTTTTGATGACGTCTTGGTGTTCGCAGACTCACACCAGCAGCTGTTCGAGCGCCTCCGTGCCATGCTGACCAGGTTCCAGGAGGCCAGGCTCAAGGTAAAGAGGGAGAAGTGCCAGATCGCTGTTCCACAGGTGGAGTTCCTGGGCTATCTAATTGACACCTCCGGCCTTCACCCGACCACATCCAAGATCCGTGCTATCCAGCAGGCTCCCATCCCAAAGAACAAGACAGAGTTGCAGGCATTCCTGGGACCGCTGAACTTTTATAACATGTTCCTACCCCACAAAGCCACGGTGGCTGAGCCTCTTCACCGACTCCTGAGCACGAAGATACCTTGGTCCTGGGGTCATTGGGAGACGGCTGCCTTCAACGCGGTCAAAGCTCTCCTTTCATCGGACCGTGTGCTGGTACAGTACAGTGAAGCCAGGCTGCTGGTCCTTGCCTGCGACGCCTCACCTTTTGGCATTGGCGCTGTCCTTAGTCACGGTTTTCCAGACGGAAGAGAAGCACCGCTCGCCTACTTTTCCAGGACGCTATCTCTGACTGAACGGAATTACAGCCAGCTCGACAAGGAGGCACTGGCACTTGTGGCTGGAGTGAAGATGTTCCATGAATACCTCTACGGCAGGACTTTTGACCTCACCACTGACCACAAGCCACTCCTGGGCCTCCTCGCCGGTGATCGTCCAACTCCACTGGTCCTCTCACCGTGCATGCTGCGATGGACTGTTTTCCTGGCTGCCTACCACTACCGACTCATCCATCACCCAGGGAAATCGATGGGCCATGCCGACGTCTTCAGCCGTTGCCCTCTTTCAGCGTTTGTGGAAGACCCGGCTCCAGCTTCATCGCTCCTCCTGATTGAGGATCTTCCGGCAGCACCTGTATCGGCTGCCACTGTGGCCTCCGCATCTGCCCAGGATCGCACCATCAGCCGTGTGCTCAACTGGGTGTGGAGGGGTTGGCCACAAGGGCCTTTTGCATCTGAGTTCCAGCTGTTTGCAACCAGACAACATGAACTCTCAGCTCATCGCGGCTGTCTGCTGTGGGGAGATCGCGTCATGATTCCCCAAAGACTCCGTCAATGTGTCCTTGAGGCTCTGCACATTGGCCACCCGGGAATCGTCAAAATGAAGGCGTTGGCTCGGTGTTACGTCTGGTGGCCTAACATGGACGATGCCATCACTGCCTGGGTTTCCGCCTGTCAAGGGTGCCAAGAATCGAGGCCTGCGCCACCGGCAGCTAAGGGAAACACCTGGGAGACACCCAAGACACCCTGGTCGAGGGTGCACATCGATCTGGCTGGCCCCTTTCACGGCCGGACCTTTATGGTAGTGGTGGACGCCTATTCCAAATGGCTGGAGGTGGCCCTGATGCCCTCTACCACTACCGAGGCCGTCACCCGGGTGCTGCGAGGCCTCTTTGCGACACATGGGTGTCATGTCCTTGTCTCCGACAACAGACCACAGTTCACGTCAGGCACTTTTGAGCAGTACCTTTTGGGACTGGGCATCCGCCATGCCCTAAGGGCACCATTTCATCCATCCAGCAACGGGCAAGCAGAGAGAATGGTGCGCTCAGGAAAAGAGGCACTGGCGCGCCTGGACCAGGGAGACTGGCACGAGCGGGTTGCCAAATACTTGTTCGTACAACACATCACCCCTCATGCGGCCACGGGGCGGAGTCCTGCCAAACTGCTTATGGGCCTCCGCCTCAGGTCCCCGCTTGACCGGCTGCACCCAGACTTTGCCGTGGCTGAACCCGCAGGCTGTGCCAACGTGCCACGGTCATTTGTTCCAGGAAACCAGGTCTTTGCCCGGAACTTTGTGGGGGACATTCCTTGGGTGCCAGCCACAGTAGTGGGAGTCACTGGACCTCGCTTGTACCAGGTGGCACCCGAAGATGGACGCTTTTGGCGCCGGCACATAGACCAGCTTAGGCACAGTGTTGGGGACTTGGACACTACCGTGGTGCCCCCAACTGCGCTCATGGCTCCGGAACAGACAGACACAGATGGTGAGGCTCCACCTACACCTCTCTCGCAAACTGCCGGCGTGGAGCTGAACCAAGCCACTTCAGAGGGTCTGCCAGACTTACCACAGACTCAGATCACTGCCGTGCCTGACATTCCGCCAACTCCACTTGTGGAGGTTCCACCCACAGCAGCGGATCCAGGGGACTTGGTTTCAACGCCACCTAGGGCCGCACCACAGCCTCAGCAAGAATTGGGTGGCCCCCCGGACTTGGCTACCAGTCCCCGGTGGTCTGGCAGAGTTTCCAAGCGCCCAACTTATTTAAAGGACTATGTTGTTGGACGTGTAACACTGTTGGTCTAAGTATGTGGAAGTATATGAAATGTAACCGATATGCTTTTGTGCCTAATTGAACCATTATGATTGTAACTAACGCCTTACCTCGGTGGGGAGGGGTGTTATGTACTGAAGTTTTCACCCTGGGTCAGCAGGGGGATACTGTAGATTGTTATGCAAATGAAGGATCGAAAGTGATGTTCAGTGATTGGATAGTTTTTATGCAAATGAAGGATCGAAAGTGACGTTTAGTGATTGGATAGTTTTAGAAAGTTGCTACAGTAACGTTGTACTGGAGCTCTATATAAGCAGGCTGACTGAGCCCTTCAGTCAGTTCTGTTCTGGCCTCTGAATAAACAAGAGCTGTTTGAAGAATCGCTATGTCGTCTGATATGTTCACTCACAACTTAACAACCTCCAACCCTGCAAGGGGGGGGGGAAGACTGTGAGGCGATGAGAGAGAGGAGGGCAATTAAAGGGGGGCTTTATAGGCTCAGGATTGTAGTGTTTGCCTCAGTGAACGTGTTATGCGGATGAGCCTTCAGAAAGATACAATGCTGGTTGATTTTCTTCCCTCTGGCTGCTGCCTCTTCCCTGAGTCTCAGGCAAATAAACCCTTTTTCCTGGGCTCTTTTGCTGATGGGGGGAGGGGCTGCTCTGACCCCCCCTTGACCTCCTGGGCCACTTTTGACCCTTCCAGGGATCCACACCCTTCAGTACATGTACGGCTGTGAGCTGAGGTCAGACGGGCGCAAAGGAGGGTATAGGCAGTTTGGCTACAATGGGAGAGACTTCATCGCCTTTGACAAGGAGACCCTCACCTGGACGGCAGCCGAGATGGAGGCCCAAGCGAGCAAGAGGAAGTTGGATCCTGACTTGGCCCTGAACCAGTACAGTAAGCACTACCTGGAGGAGGAATGCATGGAGTGGCTGCAGAGATACCTGGACTACGGGAAGGAGACTCTGCTGAGGACAGGTAAGAGGGGGGGCAGTGGGGAGGGGGGCTCAGGGGGGCAGTTTTCCTACAAATTCCCCTCCCCCCCTTAACAGTCTTCCTTTCTGGACCAAACAGCAAACACTTTTCTTGGTGGGGGAGGCAGAAAGAAGTTTGGGACTCTGGGAGGAGAAAAGGGGTCACTTCAGACTACAATGGGGGAGAGGAAATGCTTAAAAACAGCCCCACATGCCTAGACTAAGGGATGGCAAAAGACAAATGGGGGGAGGGGACACAAAGAAACAGCAGGGAAGGGGCCAGGAAAGCAAAATGCGTTTTAAATTAAGTAAAAACATAAAATTGAAATGGACAGATTTGAGGCGGGATACAGAAAAACCTTTTGCCTTTACACTTGGGTAGGGGAAAGTGGGGCAGATTCATACAGAAAAATCCACTCTCATCTTTTATGTACCAAAATGAGTCAAATGATAAAAAAAATGTTTATGCATGGCATAACTAATCAATATTATAATAGCAGTCAAAAGACCCATTAAAGTTAGAAGATAATGAGAATATAATGACGAGTAAAAAATGGGTTTTGTATGATTGTGCCCCACCTACGGAGCACTTTGATACAAAGCATAAATTGTATGAGAATGTTAATTATTTACAAAAATTTAATGGAAAAAAAAATTTATTGTGAGAGATCATAATCAGCCCTACAATTTGTTACTTAAAAATCTAAATTACGTATAAAAACTAACAGTGTTTCACACATATCATAGACTTTATGGCAGGTTTTCTTAACAAAACTTCAAAACTTATATTAATCTTTTCTCAAACTCCTATCCATTAAAAAAAAAACTTTGGAAAAACTTTAAAAAGTATAAGAACTCACATTAGGTAGTCCAAAAATAGCAATTTAAACAAAATGCTTATAAAAAATAAGATATTTCCTTAACGTTTAGCTTCTATGAATGTGCAATCGAAGCTAAGTTAAGGAAATATCTTATTTTTTATAAGCATTTTGTTTAAATTAAATTAAATTACTATTACTAGCATCCTTGAAATCAATGCTTGCCTTATCTTCTACAATGGAGAAGACAAACATACAAGATGCTGGATATTTCCTCAGATATGACACTTGATAATCGGTCATATATTATATTTAGAAATGACTTTGGCCACATAGTAAACAACAGTTTTTTTCAAATTTTCATGAGTAGGAAATCAGTTTAGAGATTTCATGCAAACTTGTATATTGGGGCACTATTGTACACTAGCGGGGCACTTTTATACGTATCAATGTGCCCCGTGTCTTAGTGTATCAAAGTGCCCCAATGGACATTTTCAGAAAACTAACAATTATTAAAAGCACTGAACTTATTTAAAAATCACGTGTAATCCTGATTACTGATAATTTACCTTAGGTATTTTTCAATCTTAACTAAACGAAGAAAAACAGCATTGGAACACTTTTACATTTCACGTAATTTTTTAGTTGGCTGCGCTAAAAACCCACCTACTCTCATCAAACGCCAATGGCGAAGTGGCGGGCAGCGCGGTCGCAATTGTCATACTCACACATGTACAGACACGTTTTAGTGTCTCAATTGAAATATTGTTGGTGTATCAATGTGCCTCTTGCATCAATGTGCCCGCCTCCACCTACATACTTATGGGGAAAGTCTTTAAAACTAAATTAATTAACCTTTTTTAAAATAGAAAATGTGTGGGGAGCCCATGAAATATGGATGCAGCCCCCTCACTAAGTCTGTAGGTTAGCCACTCGTGGCCTAGAAGCAGAGAGCAGAGAGCACATAGTGAGAGAGTATGGGAATTCCCTCTTCTAACTTCTTATATTATTTATTTGTGAGGATTTTTACTTTTTCCCATGGGGAACATTCAGAAGTGTCAGCTTCCCCAACTCCGTGCCTTGAAATGGTACAGTCCACTCTTCCGCCTTCAGGAATCTGGCACAGGGGCCAGTCAAATGATCAAGTGTTTTGACTGGCTTTCTTCCTGTCTCTCTCTGTTAGCTTTGCTGATATTAACATACATTTAAAATGAAATAATTCTAGCACCCTCCCTTTTGTGGACTGACACATGTGTATTAGCCGTGCTTAGAGAGATATGAGCAAATTCATGAGGGCCTGGTGATAATTCACCCCAGAGACCCTGAGCAAATTTGTTGAGGTTGAGGATTTCGCTCCAAAAGCCACATTGAAGTGTTTTCAAGGGTGAAACGTGCAAAGGAGTCTGGGAATCATCCTCTTTGGAACGGAGGTTCTGCTGAGGAAAGGTGGGGTGGGGTGGGGAGGTCTTGTTTTGGGTTTCTGTGGGGAAAGAGCTTGACCTTCCTTCCTTGCTGCTCCCCCAGCAGAGTCACATCCCCTCCTAGACCTGAGTTTCCAGTCCAGGCACTGCAAGGTGGGTGGGATCCTGGAACAGCCCCTTCAGACAACAGCTACCCAGGGAGCCAGGTTTTGAACAAGGGTTACATTCTGCAAATCATGCCTAAAGCCAAAATCATGTATAGTCAAAACACATTGGATTCATGGATGATTGGGTTGCCAAAGTCCTTCTTCCTCAGACGCCCGCCTTCTCTTTTTGGTTTTTAGAATATTTTTGGCAACTGCGTAAAGCTGTATGTGCACAAGTAAAATGTGCGTAAGTTGCTGGCTTACTGGGCCTCCTGGTCTGCCCTTTCCACTCCAGGGGAGGCTGCCGTGGAGAAGGGAGATGGGCCCTTTCCAACCTCAAGGGACCCTTTCAGGGCAGGCGGGAGGCTTTGTTCACTAACTATTGGGTTGAAAAGTCCCGGAGAACAGAGAGCAGCGAGTCCAGCATTTCTTCCTCCTCAAGAGAGAAATCAGGATCAGTTCATGACTTGCAACTTCGAAGGATCTGAATGCATCCCACCATTGGGGACCTGGTGCAATTTGCCCCTCAGCCTAGAGGCAGCTCCCTGGGACAATCTTGGAACCACAAGTTGTCATGTTTGAGTAGTGTTAGAGCTTTGCAAGATGACAAATTAATTTCATTTTTACCCAGCCCTCCATCCCAAAGGAGTCTGCTTTGGCAAATAAAGGATAAAACATTTAAAACAAGTCCAGCATAGACACTGACTGGGGAGGATGCCAAGGCAGGTTGAGGAAATCCCATTTATTTGCAGTTATTTTTAATTTCTGCAGATGTGAGGAGATTCTGACTAGGTTGCCCCTTGGGTCCCTGCTCCTCTGCTCCTAAAAAATACAGGATTCCTCCAGGCTCCCGTTGTGGATGTCTCTCTGTTAACCCCAATGCGGCCCCTTTGCAGAGGCTCCGGTGGTGAAGGTGACCAGGAAGGCAGACTATGCCGGCCTGGAGACCCTCGTTTGCCAAGTCCACGGCTTCTACCCCAAGGAGATTGAGGCCAACTGGGTGAAGGACGGGGAGGTCTGGCAGGAGGGCACCCTCCGAGGATTGGTCGCCCCAACTCGGACGGGACCTACTATCTCTTGCTCAGTGTCCAGATCGACCCCGAGGAGAGGGAGCGCTTCCGGTGCCGCGTGGAGCATGACAGCCTGGAGAAGCCTCTGGACGTGGCCTGGGAGAAGGAGCCTGGTGAGAGACAGACAGACAGACAGACAGACAGACAGACAGACAGGAGGGGAAGGGGTGGGCTCTGGGAGGGGGGTTTCCACCCAACTCCTCCCTTCAGCAGCAGCACAGCTCAGATGGGGAGCCCCAGTTGGATCCTGTCTATGTCTCTGGAGGGAAGCATATTATATTTATTATTCCTGTTAAATCATATGCTTATATAATTACTTGGTTAACTATCATGGGTAACAAATAATAAAATTGTCCTTGTAAACCTTCTTATAACCCTACTAGCGATGTTAATTGTTTACAGTTGTCTTTCAAATATAGTATGAATTAATTCCAGTCCTTCTGAAAAGCCGGATCTTGCTGGTAACAGATTTTTCCCATCATTTCCCCCAATTCGGCATAGTCCAATAGCTCCGGCTGCCACTCTTCTTTCGTTGGTAAAGCTTCCTGCTTCCATCTTTGGGCTAACAGGATTCTTGCTGCAGTTGTTGCATATAGAAATGTTTTATCCTGCTTATATATTTCTCTACTTACTATATCTAATAAAGAAAGCTGCTGGGGTTTTTTTTTATATAAATATATATTTCAACATTTTTTCCAGGTCATTATATATGATTTCCCAAATGGGAAATAGACAGACATTTTAAGTCTGGATAAGAGGACGTGTCCAGCAAAAACCGGACATATGGCAACCGTACAGAAGATGCTTTTTCCTAAGGGGTTGTGTCTTTCCTGAAGACCTGTAATGCTGGGCTCTGGGGGGTCTCAGAGGGGAGGGAATCCCTTCCTCTCAGGGTCAGGACAGAGAAGGCTGAAGCGCCTGAGCAGGAGGAGACCTGCTTTTAAGTCTGGAGTCTGTGATGAAAGAGGTGTGCCTGTCAACTGTCTTCCTGAAATAAACTGGTTATTTTGAAGACCTCTAATGCTGGACTCTGGTGGAAAAAAACTCCCTTGTATCAGGGCTACTACAGAGAAGACCTTGGCCTATAAGGAGAGAGAGAGTGCCTGATTTGCACACATAAAATCCTCCCGGGCTCATAGCTCAGCACCTCCACTCCAATCTCCTGCTTGAGGCCTTGGGGAGCTGCTGCCGCCAGTCTGAATAAAAATGTCTTTCCCCCTTTTAGTCATTGTGGGAGCCATTCTGGGTGTCGTGGCTGCCATCCTGCTGGTCTCTGGGATCATCTTCATCATCATCATCCTCAGTAAGTTTACCCTGGACACGCTTACTGCCTCTCCTGTGTCCTTCTGTTTTAGCCTCTGACTGGTGGAGCATTCTTGGCAACTTCTACTGGCATCCCTACAGAGACCCCTCCCCATAAAACACTCTCTGAACATGAGCCAAAAGTCCTGTTGGTCATTCCTTTGCGCTCACTCTGTGCTCAGGAAGTTCACTTTCCACCTGAAGTTTTAATAAATCCTAAGCCTTCAGTCCTGTCAGTCCTGTGCACACTTAATAGGGAGCCTTCCTTACAAATCTTTAGGTGCCAGGCAAAAACATTTCTCTCTAACCAGGGCTTTGGTCTTTTAAATGTGTTTGTGGGAGCAGAGTTACTGGTTTGTTTTTGCTTTATTATGTATTTTGTGTTCTCGTATTTTTATGTTGTGAACCGCCCTGCCATCTTCAGTAAATGAATAAATAAATATTGATCTGGGAGGATGCTGTATTGAACTGAATAGGACTTTCCTCTGAGTAGACTTGCCTAGAATTGCACTGTTAAAGTTCATTATCTCTTCCTCCCCCCTGCCCTCCGGGCAAATTTGAGGATTCGGGGTCTGCTGGGAGTGAAATAATAATCTGAAAAGGAATACGTGAAGGGACTGGATAATGTTTCCTTCCAGCCTCTTGGAATTTGTCCACTGCCTGGTTTCCTTATGTTGATTTTTTTATTTAATTTCCTCAATTTTTTCTACTTCTTTGTAACTTGAGTTCCTTGAAATGCTCCCCTTCTGGGCTCCCCTTCCTTGGAGGTGTTTGGAAGAGACAAGAGGAGCATGTGCTGGGAAGGTTTCAGCATCTGAGAACCAAATGGTTGAAATGGGATGGGTGGCCTCTGGAGGTCCCTTCCAGCTCTGACCTTCTGCTTTTGTCTTCACAGGGAAACAGAGTGAGAAATCAGCCTACAAAGCAGCCTCAAGTGAGTGACTCCTCCCCTCTCTCTGTCTAACATATTTCCCCCCAATATGGGGCAGGAACAGGTTACAAACAGACTAAACTAAACCTGGTGGTGGCCTGGTCCTTAAGCCCAAGACCCCGATGGAAAGCTTCAGCCTGTCTGCGGACAGCAAGGGGTCCCTCAGGGCCAGGAAAAGGCTGCAGAGAGACTGTCGGCTGAGGGCTCCAAGAAGGAGCAGGAGGAAGAGCCGAGGGTGCGGGGAGAGAGGGATCTCTGGGGGTTTAATCTACTAGAACCTGAAGCTAAAGAATTGGTTCGTCGGCTCAAGTCTGTGGGTGTCAGGAACCCTCCCCTCTGAATTTGGCACCACTGCTCTCCCCACCCCCACCCCCCGCTTCTGCCTTTCTGCTCTCTTCCTGCCCAGATCGCACCCACCCCCGCTCTAGTCCCCCGCTGCCTCCATGCCAGGCTGTGCCCCTCTCTCTTTGCCCTCCAGCGTCTGCTTCTCCCCCCACTGCTGTCCTTGAGCCCCCTTGCCTCTGGGCTGCCTCTCCCTGAACTCTTCTTAGCCCCCCCCCCTATTGAGACTGATTTGGGATGGGGTCGGAAGGAGGGAGGAGAAGGGCTGTGGGGATGCGATCTCCCTCCCCGGGATCCTGATTCCTGTATTTCCTCCCTTTTGCAGCAAGCGACCAGGGGTCCGACAGCTCTGCCAGGGGTAAGTGGGGGTGCAGGTGGGGGCAAAGTGGGGCTCTTGCAGAAGACTCCGTGGGGAACATCACCAAATGGGGAAAAGCTTCACCTGTTACCCACCTTGGGGTTTCCAAGTGTGACATAATCTGCAGTGTTCATTGAGCTGTAAATCACTCTTGTGACTCATTCTATCTCTTCATCTGAGCTCCTCTACCTGACGAATGGGTTCTACGCAGGATCTGAATGAGAGATCTTGGAAGGGGTTCTGGAAGGGATTTTTCCTTCCAGTAGGACTGCTTTGTGTCCTTCCGGTATTCCCCCAAAGTGTGCAGCTTGGCTCACTTGCTGGAGCTGCCCTCTGCAGGCATTTGCTCTGCAGGCCCATTTTGGTGACGCTCCCAGCATCTCTTAGGTCTGATCTGACATGATGAGGGATGGTGGCTTTCCTTGGGAGGCTGGACTAGATGTCCTTTGGGTTCCCACTAGCTCTGTAATGCTGATGTCCCCACACCATGATGCTGGCTTTTGAAACACTCCTTTTCTTTATTTCTCCAGCTTCATACCAGCCTGGTGTGTGAGATGAGACCAGAAGGAGCCTGCCCAAGTTTGGCTGTGAATTGCAGAGGCTCAGAGCCCCACCTGTCCTTTAATGCTGTTTAGGATGTTCCTTAATCCTGGCTCTCACCCATCCATTCTGACTCCAGCTGTAACTTGAATTTGAGGGTAATCATGCTTTTCTGATGGATTATGGCCAATTTTGCTTTGCAGAAATGTGCTTGTATTAATGGGAAATCTTCCAGATATATACAACTTAAAGCTTTTAAAATTAATGTGGAGACTAATGTCTCACAACAAATGAAACTGATCTGTACAAAACACAACTTGAAATAAGAGACATTGCACATATTTTTGTAAACTAAGAAATCTTTAATAGAAATACATTTTAAAAATCATAATATAAAAAAGGGATGAGATTGACAACCACTTGCAGTGATTTTGATGGTATCTCTTGGTTATTTGTTGCTGTGGTTCCCTCCACAAGCCTTTCCCCAATCTTATGTCACTCACTTTCCATCCAAATTGAAGGAAAGGCAACATCTGAGAACTGCTTTAGGTGCATGATGCATGAAATAGGCTAAATTGTTACTACCGACCTGCTTCTTGGGCCGCCCAGCCTTTGGCTAAACGGCTGTAATGTCATGGAAGGTAGAAAAGCAGCCTAACTGCTCTGGCTGAGTGTTTTCCACCCACCTTCTGTGTGAGGAATTGAAGAAACTGGCAAGGAGGGATGTTTGGCACGGATACTTAGATGCTCAGGAACTGAAGCTAAAAGAGAAGGAACAGAGTGTCTGAAGACTAGAGAGATTTGATTCTAATCTGGAAGCTTGCAAGTTTGCCTCAGAAGATGAAGGACAGACATTGGCCATTGATCCCGTAGAAGCCAAGGAGGGCATCATCTCCAGTTACAACATCTGGATATGGAGGGGTTTTGTCTGTGTTGACCAAGAGCCGTGCTCCAGTTCCCCTGCAGATGGGAGGGACGTTCATCACCAGCCCTCTTGGGTCACCTTCTACATCCACAGAACCTCACTGTCCTGTCTGACTAGATCCAGAGTGGTCCAGAGGTGACCTCTGAGGCCTCTTCTCAAACATCCTCAGGCTGGGCAGAGAATGAGGAGCTCCAACGGGCATTCAGACCCTCCCCATGGCAATGGCAGCTGCTGAGGCAGTTTCCTCCAGACCCTCTTTCTGTCCCGATACCTTCAAGGCTCCAGTTCTCCAGCCTGGTTCATGGAGCTCCATGTCCAGGACAACCAGCTGCTGTTCTCTGGGGCTCCACCCTGGGCCTCCCATGATGCCCTGGGGCAGTGAGTTGAGAAACAGGCTGGAGGGAAAGAAGCAGCTGAAGGGGGAAACAGAGAAGCAGGGAACTGAGAGGCGGTAGAGAGGCTGAGGGGATGGGGTGTAGCTACTCTCCTACAAAGATGAGAGGGACTGATCCTGCTGACAGCTAAGGAGGAAGCCAGGAAGGAGACTTCCAGGGGCCCCAGGACTCTTCTTGCCTAACCCAATGGATTTGCTGCACCTTACTTTGAAGACACTGGATGTAATTTTTTTTTTAACTTTTGTAATATATGTTTGACTTAAATAAATAAGGGTGCATCCCCTTTGTCTTTAGTGGTTCTTGCCTTCTTATCACAGGGGTTCCAGAGATTTTGAAGTTCCTGAGAATATATGCATTTTTTCTCCCTCCGCCCTGAATAGAAATCTTTCACGGAAAACACAACTTAAGGTGACATTGGAGCACTGCACAATGATTTGCACATGTACACGCGCAGATAATAGTACGTCTAGGCAACACATGGAGAACTGAACTGATGGTTGCAAAGCATCCCGAATTATTATTCCTGTATTATAATTTTATTGTATAATCTTACAAGGGTGTAGACTGTGTTGTATGTTAAAGTTTGGGCAGCTCCACCAGCTCCTACAGTGCTAAATGGGAGAATGGGTAGGGGTGCATGCCCACCTTGAAAACAAGCCTCTGTGGGGTGGGGACCCATTTTAAAAAAGAATTATTTACCTGAAGGAGCGTCTCCACCCCCATCGTTCTGCCCGGACACTGAGGTCCAGCGCCAAGGGTCTTCTGGCGGTTCCCTCGTTGCGAGAAGTGAGGTTACAGGGAACCAGGCAGAGGGCCTTTTCGGCAGTGGCACCCGCCCTGTGGAACGCCCTCCCATTGGATGTCAAGGAAGTAAACTATCTGACTTTTAGAAGGCATCTGAAGGCAGCCCTGTTTGGGGAAGTTTTTAATGTTTGATGCTGTATTGTGTTATTAATATTTGGTTGGGAGCCGCCCAGAGTGGTTGGGGAAACCCAGCCAGATGGGCGGGGTAGTAGTAATAATAATAATAATAATAATAATAATAATAATAATAAATGCTTGTTCTCTACTTTTGTGCCAGTAAACTGGCGGTGGCGTCTATTAATAAACTCTCTTGCTTTTGGGGGGCCCTCCATTGTTACCACCCCCAGAGGAAAAACTCAGGTGTTTTGGGAAAAGTTTTTTTAAGTATCTTTTTTATTTCATTAAATTCCCATTATTCCTTAATTATTTTACAAGACCACATGTGAATAAAAGATCCCTCAATTTTATTACACTTCCAACATAGACTTTTTTCTTTTTTTAGACATTCTCACCAATCTGGTGGGTGTTATATGCCATCTGTGGGCCATTTTCATCATATTTTCTTTTATCTCGCATAACATGCCGTAAAATTCATATTTACTTTTCCACAACTTTCCCCATAATTCATGATCAATATTGTGATCCACATCTTGTGCCCACTTAATCATGCTTGATTTCACCAATTCCTCTTAATTTCCCACTCCAAGAGCAGTTTGTACATTTTTGATAATACTTTTATATTTGTATCTAATAAGTCTTTGGTAAACTGAGACTTTTGCTCAGCAAAGCCGTTTTCCCTATCTATCTTAAACAGTTCATCAATCTGATGTAGCTTGTTACACAATAGAGACGGGGGTGGGGGGGAGAGACTTCTGTCTCCCCCGCCACAGGTACTGAGGGCATGAGAGGATAAGCTCAAGAAGACCTCGTCCCTTCACTAAGTTGCACCAAACAGCAGATAAATTCCCTCAATAAAGTCTTGTCTTTCCTTTCTGTTACCCTACACCCTAAGTTGGTATACCTTATGACTGAACTGTGTATTTGCATGCTGATGCACCTTAACCAATCAGGAGCATTGGAATTTGACGGTTAGCCAATTGAGTTTAAGCTACGCTCTCAAGCTTCGCCCTTTGCCATGTTTGCCTTCCCTGCCTTGCAAGGCAGCTCTGCTCCAGCTGTTTCCACCCTCATTAAGCAGCTGAGTGGAGCCCCGCTGCCAGAACAATGGACTCAGTCTATCGAAACCTCCTTACCTTGTTAACTCTATCTAAACCTGCTACAATGCTGCAAGCAAAAACAAAAGTGTTTCCGCCAGACTATCAGCTTTAGGAAAAGCCTCAAAACTTTAGAAATTCATATAAAATCACTAGTGCCACCGGTTTGCTTCACTGCAACGCCATTTGCACTCTTTTGGCCTAGGACTTTAAAACCCCTCGGTCCCGCCGTGATCCCACAAGGGAGGAGTCACTAATAATAATAATAATAATAATAATAATATTTTATTTTATTTGTACCCTGCCCATCTGGTTGGGTTTCCCCAGCCACTCTGGGCGGCTTCCAACAAAGACCAAAAATACACTAAGATGTCACACATTAAAAACTTCCCTGAACAGTAAGCACTCCCCACCCAAGGAAGTGCCCATGAGTGACAATTGCTGGGCAGTTTCCAAAGCCCATCACCGGACTCGCCTTAGGGTACAGACATGCGAAGAAAGACTATTGTTCTGTGGGTGGTGGGTACTTGAGATATGTTTGCTTATGCAAACCTTGACTCAGTTTCCTTATGTTAATCCCATGTTACCCTCCCTTTTTCTTGACGTTTTGGTGATGTCGCAATGATGTAGTGATGATGCTGTACGAACTGGATTCTGGGATGTGGTGGGAAGTTTTAAAAGTCAGTGTCGCCCCTTTCTCGGGGTTCATTCCATTGTTTGAACCTGTTTCGCAATAAACTTTGATCTATGTCTACTGATGGTGTTTTGCTCCGGTTTGTGGCTGGGACCCCTTCCTTTGCTGACCGAGAGAAACCACGGGCTCTGCCCGACCAGCTGGGACTGTCGAGTATCCTCTCTCCCAGAATTTCCCTAACAACCTGTAGCCAATCCGTAACCGGATTTCTTGATTCCTCGGGATTTCTCAGTTTTGGTTCCTGTTCTGTAAGAGATTAAATTTCACTGTAAGTTAACCACTGCTTATCCATATTTATTCTTTTCCTGGTTGTAGCTTCCACTGGGGATATCTGCAGTGGTGTTTTTCTTTCTAATAAGTTTTTATATTTTCCCCATACTCTAAACAGGTTTTTTTCTAATTACGTGATTTGTAAAAGTTTTATATATTTCCACTTTCCCATACCATAGGTAGGCATACACCCACTTGCACCGATTCCAAAGCTGTGACATATGTGGGAACCTTGACCATTTTTTTGCAACCCGTGACTTGCTTCAACTGGTCCCTTGAAGGATTTCCTAGAAATCACCTGATTTCCACTTCAGCCAGGGAAGAAAGCAGCCGGCAGGGGGCAGCGGAGGATCGCAAAAAGGGGAAAATGAGAAAATACAACTAGGGACTGTGGAGAAATGGGCGAGGGTGTCTTGTGGCAGAGAGAGAGCGTGAGGGCAGGAAACACAAACACACACAAACACCAGTGTTAATGAAGGATGGAAACGAAATTTAGATTATTGTAACTCGCCAAGGACTGTTTACTGCACACTCAGCTATTCATCTTACAAGTAAAAATGAAAACAAACATTAAAAATAAAAAGGCCTTGTTCTGGGAACTGCCCTGGGACTTTCCAGCCTGACTCGGAGGTTGCTGAGGGAGACAGAAAGGGGCAAAGTCCCCTGGGAAACAATCCAGTTTGGAACAGAGAACCACACCAAGGATGTTTCTTATGCCATCTATTTCTTAGCCTTTAAGGGGCAAGAAGACTCGTTGCTGTTTCCACACGATACCAAGAACGGGACAAAAACAATGTCAGGAGAGATGTCCCTGCAGGCCAGGTCTTGAGAGGTGGAGAAGCCTACAAGGATCCAGTGTGGGGCTGTCGTTTCACTGGGATATGGGAGCCTGGGAGCCCTGGGTTCAAATCCCCATGCAGATATGAAGCTCCCTCAGGGACCTTGGGCCTGTCAGGGCCATTATGAGGAGTGCCACCTGGATGTAAATATTCATTTTTTGAAGGCAGAGTCAGTTAGAGAGGAAGATGGCTTTTGCCTGCCAGAAACGGGACCCAGGAGTCCTGGCTCCTGCCGAGTCTCCTCCCAAAGGGGACCCAGGCGTCCTGCCCAATTGGCCTTGAGGAAGAGAGCTGGGGAGGCTCAGGGTTTTGTCCTGCATGCTGAAGGAGACGGGTCTTTCCAAGGTTGGAGGGGATCCAGGCCAGGCCAAGAGGGACAAATGCCAAAGGTCTCCCCATCTGGGCGCTAAGGGACATTGTGGGGAGAAAGAAAATGTCTTCCCCAGAGTGACATTTCTGCCTGCCGATCTCCCAGTCAGGCAACCTGATCTGTGGCTTTCGGTTTCTGCCTTGCTTGGCTGCTCTCCCTTGCACCAAAGGTCTCCTCTGCAGGGAGGGAAGCAGGGAGGCTGAGGCAGCCCCACCCGGCCTGCTTGTCGGGGACGGAAGCCATTTTGTGGAGGGCTGGCAGTGAAGCAAAAAGGGAGGGGAAATGGCTGCCTTCTCCTTCCGGAAGGGGCTGCGTCAAGCAGTTGCTCTGTTATTTGTTCATCTACATGCCACCATCTCCCTAAATTGCTTCAAGGGTGGTTTAAAGCCACATAACAAGGCTATCCAGCAGGAAAACAAAGCTACAGGCAATGCCTAAAGTCCTGAAAACTTTTTTAAAAGTCTGTGAAGAAGAAAACATTTTCCTCCTGGCCATTAGTTGTTGTTGTCGCCCACTCCATCTCCACAAAGAGGGGAAAGGAGAGGGAGAAAAGCCTCCACAGAGGAGACATGGGGAGGAGAAGGAGCCTCAAGCCACCGAGGACTTTCTAAAACAAGACTAGCACTTTGAATTGAACTCAGAACCAGACAAACAGGCAGAGGGTCTTTTGGCCCTGGTGAGATTTGGCCCTAAATGAGCTGTGGCAGTGAAAGTCCTCTCAGGTTTATCTTGTAGCAGCTGAAGCATCCCTAGTGTATTGAGGAAAACAACACGTTACAATAATCCTGTCAGGAGGTGAGCAGAATATGGATCATTGTGGACAGACTATCCCTGTCCAGAAAAACTGGATGGAGCAGGTGAAAAGTGAAGCTTAAGACGTCCCTGGGGTGACTGAGCCCATTTAGTCCCCAAAGTGGGTCTAGGAGAGCCCCCCTCAAAACAGCCAACCTCCTTCTTCACAGGGGCTTCTTTGGTTATACTAGTGAGGGTACTTAGGTGACATCTATGGCCATCATCCCACCAAGAGATATCCTGCAGCAACAGAACAAAACATGAGCTATTTGTCACGTTTGTCAATGTTTAGGACGGGGCGAATGGCATCTCCCTGAACAGCATTTGCGCCTTGTTTGAGAAGGGAGGTTCAGTTTGTTGACCCTCATCCAGCCCATCACTGACTCTAGTCGCTGGTCCAGCTGCCCCACAGTCTCCGCCTTTCTGCAAATGATTATGGGGGCTATTTTCTTCATATATGCCTTGACTATACTGTCACACAGCACCCCAGTCTCCGAGAGGGGCGAGATTTCAGGGGATCCAGGCATTTACACAGAGAGTTGGGTTTCTTTAGAATGAGGGATGGAAGAGACGGCGGTGTCTTTAGGGTGTGGGGTATATTTGCACCTATAGACCACATGAGCCTTCGATGGAGGGGCTCACAGCATTCACCCCGCAGGAGATCTTGCTTCTTCCGACTTCACAGCCCGCCCCCCCTTAAGCCAAAAGCTTCCTTGTACCTGGGCAAGGAGCGGCCACTACTTGTCTCTTTCCTGATTTCTTGGAAAAGGCAGCAGCTTCTGCATGTGTCCCATGCTTAGCTCAGGTTTCAAACGTTCAGGCTTCTGGAAGTGGGATGTGGGCCAAGCACTCTCTGGGCCAAGCACCCAGCCTTGGCTCAGGGCCTTCCAGAAGAGGCTTGGCAGCCGCTGGGTCTTGCTGGCTGTGCAAAGGGGGCCTCCCTGACCCCAACACCCAGGGCCTGCAGGATTAAGAGGGTCCCAGGCAGGGGGAGAGAAACTCATGTTGGGGCCAGTATGACGAGAGAAGGAAGCAGAGATATGTGGGGATATAAAATGCCCCTTTAAAAAGCACATGGAGAAAGGAAATTGTGGCAAGCTGGTGGGCTCTGGCCTGACCCTGTGCTGATAGCAAACGTGTTTGTCAGCCTCCCAGCACCTGCTTCCCTTCTCTGTGTGGTCATACACGCTCTCTCTCTCTGTTTTGACTTCAACCCTGAGTTTCAGCTCTAGTTGCAAACCTGAGCATTTCTTTACAAGGCATACAGTTAAACGCTGGAACCCCCTGCCACTAGATAGAGGGACGCAGGAGAATAGCCAGGTTGCTGGATCACCCCAAAGGGGCCCATCGAGTCCAGCATGGCGGTCTCCCAGTGGCCATCCAGATGTCCCAGTAAGGAAGCATGCAAGGAGGACACGAGGGACACAGAGCGAGTGGGATGCTAATGCATTTACTGCCTCTGGTAGTGGAGGAAGAAGGGAGCCATCTTTGAAGCCATGCAAGGGCTTCTTAAAAATAGGACCCAGGAGGCTGCCTTGCACTGACTCAGCCCAGGAGTCCACCTCGCTCAGGATCTCACAGCCCTTCTCCCCAGTTTCAGAGAGGGGGGCATTCCCAGACCCCCCTGGAGATGCGGGGACTGAACCTGGGGTCCTCCCCTGGGAAACCCCCTCCGCCCCTCCTGCAGGGCAGGGCAGGAAGAGCTGCCGGGGGGAGGAAGGAGGGAGGGAGGGAGGGAGGGAGGCGGCGATTCCCAGCGAGGTGCTGCAAGAACTTTCTCTTTCCCTCTCCAGCCTCGCTGCCAGACTTGCGCCTCGACTTCTGCCTGGCGACTGATGCCGCAATCTGCACGCAGATTTCCGATTGGTGGAATATTACCCCCTCGCCCAATCCCGGCTCGCTCTGCTGCTGGTTCCGCAGGCGGGGCAGAGAGCGGCTCTCAGAGTCGGAGGGAGAAGGACGTCGCTGGAGTAAGAAGAGGAAAAAGGAGCTTCGTTTTGGGGGGAGATGGGGGTCCTCCTCCTCCGCTGGCCCCCCCTGATCCTGGGGGCGGCTGCCCACCTGCTGCTGCTCCTGGACTGCGCAGGTAAGGACTGTGCTCTGGGGCGGGGGGAGAAAATCATTTCCACTAAGCTTTGGGGCGGGGGGGGGGGACTGGACACATGAGACTTTGTGAATTGCATTTCGTGGGCACTGAAAGGGCGATCGGGGGGTTTCCTGTCCGAAGCGGAGCCGGATCCCTTCCCAGACATCTGTTTCCCAGACATGGGGCTTGTTTTGTATGCCGCCCGGGGCAGGGGCCGCTTCACTCCTTGGCTCGTGGCTCAAGCAAAGAACAAAACAAAACTTGAAGGTGTTGGCAGGATTAATGGGGGGCAAAGTGACTCGCCTGTCTCGCCCCCCGCAGCTTCGTGTTGACTCTGGTTTGTGTGTGAGTGAGTGAGTGCGTGTCAGACAGAGAGACAGACAGACAGACAGACAGAGTACAGGTCTTCCCTCTTCTATTTTTTACCTTCCCTCTTCTAACCCTCAGCCGCTCTGAAAACTCAGCTAAAAACCCTGGAGACCAGCCTGGGGGTGGGAGCTGGACGCGTGTAGAGCTGACTTCATTGCGGGGAGGGAGGACGTCTGAATAAGGGGTCCCCACCCGCAATTCCCAATGTTGTGTTGTTCAGGAGTTCCCTTTCACAGCCACATTCATAATCAGGTTCTCCTGCTTTACAATTGTAACTCACCCCCCAAAAAACCCCTTCCTGTTGCCTGTCAGAAATGTAGATTTTGTAAATTATGCAGGGGGCTCCTCTCTGCCGTTTCTGTACAGCCCCTTTCACTACGTTTTGTACACTTCGTATCTGAAGAAGTGTGCATGCACATGAAATCTTATACCCAGAACAAACTTAGTTGGTCTCTAAGGTGCTACTGGACAATTTTTTTATTTTGACTGCGTCAGACCAACAGGGCTACCTACTTGAATCTTTATTGTAAATAGCTTTTGTGGTTCTCTAATGGAAAATGGTATGAATATAATACATTAGTTTAAAAGTTGCTTGTTGCATAAAAATTCTCAAAGTAACTTAAAAGCTTTAAGAACTAAAGAGTAAGACCTGTTATTTCTCTCTTAAACCCTCTCCATATGGGGGGCTGCCCCCTCACTGTGTCTGCTACAGGGCTGGGCAAAGGGTGGCGGAGACCACTGGTTCCTTCAGATTCCTCCTCACTTTGGGGTCTCACGTGTGACTCATTTTGTGGCTCTTTGTCTCCCGACCACTGAGCAGAACTGCCTGTGTTGTTTAGCCAGATGCCACAACCAGAGGCAGCCTTGCTCTGAGCTCTTGTGGTTTGAAGTGGGGGAAGCCCCTGTCCTGGGAGGGGAGGGTCTTAGAAGTGGGTCCCATTTGATCTTGCCTGAAAGGAAACTGAGCCGGAGGGAGGTAGCAGAGTCGACACACCATCAAGGCGTATGTAATTCAAGCAAACTGATCTTGCAGGTTTACGCTTCCTTGAACTTTGTTTTCCACAGTGGATCTCCCTCAGCAGGTGGTAGATTCTACTTCCTTGGAGATTTGTTAGCAGAGGTTGTATGGCCATCTGCCATGGATGCTGCAGTCGAGATGCCAGCATCGCAGGGGGGTTGGAGCCTCAGAGTCCTGTCTATGATTTTTATTTTAGTTTCCTAGTTGTTTTGAGATGAGTCACTGGCCAAACTCAAGCGGGCTTCTTCCTCCTTGAGGGTGAAGTTGTCCAGAGTGCATTCAAGACAATTTTCACAGGGTCCTCAAGGACCACCTCTTTCTCTATGAACCCACCCGGACCCTGAGATCATCTTCTGAGGTCCTCCTTCCTGTGCCGCCTCCTCTAGAGGTCTGGAGGGCGAAGGGTGGCAGCAATGCGAGAACAGGGCCTTCTCTGCAGTGGCTCCCTGTCTGTGGAAGGCTCTCCCCAGGGAAGTTTGCCTGGCATCTTCATTATACACCTGTTGACTAAGTCAGGCAAAAACATTCCCTTTTAACCAGGCCTTTGGTTGATTTGATTGACATCATTTTAAAAGTGGGGGGGGGGGGGTTTGGGGGGTTGGCTTTTTTATTATTGAATATTTTGTGGTTTTATATTTTGATTTTGTTCTGTGAGCCAGCCTGAGACCTCCAGGTGTAGGGCGGTATATAAATTCAATAAAGAATAATAATTATACGTCCCATTTCTGCTACCTGAGGCAAAACAGGAATAGCCTCCTCTGCCCCTTTTAGCACTGTGCCCCTTTACCTTCCGCCAGGAAAATGCCCCACACAGATTTTATGATCAGCTCCCTCCCTCCCCAAGTCTTTGTGAGCTGTTTCTGTGGGTCTTGGATAATCTCTAGGCAGAGAATGTGTTGGAAGGAAGGCCTCATCTTTACGCCCAAATCTGTGAGGCCTTTCTTGGTACTGACAGAGTCATCTTTTAAAATTGAGTTTATACCCCCACCTTCCTCCCAAAGGAGCCCAGGGTGGGAATTAAGGGGCTGCAGCTGTCTTGGGGGGCCCTCTCTGTGGGGCTCATCCTGTACCCTGTACAGCGGTGGCCCCAGAGAAGTACCATGGAGCCTTGGCTCTTTCCCAATGCACAAAGGAGGCACACAGCCCCCTTAGTACACATTCACTGTGACTTGGGAAGAGGGTTAAGGAGTGTGGGGAGTGAGCAGAAACAGCAAAATCTGCTGATGGACGTCAACAAAAGTTAATTGCTTCTGATGGGGATCTGCTGTGGAGACTCATTAGGCCCCCTGGTGGCCAGAGCTCTGTCCCCCTTCCTGTGTTCGATCTCGTGAAGGGGCAAGTGGGGGGAAAGGGGATGTGGGGCCACATGTTGAGACCTGACTCCAGAGTTGCTTTTGCCCTCCTGCCCCTGCTATCCCTGGGGGGCCTCCTTTCTCAATTGGGGAACCCGCTCTGTGGGTGGCAGCTCAGACCATTGAAAGATTGCAGCATTGGACCATTGAAACACCGATTCTCAAAAGGGGATCCAGGAAGGATTTCGGAAATTGCAGGCCAATTAACTTGACATCTGTCCCTGGAAAACTGGTGGAAAGTGCAGGAAACTGGAATGCATTTAACTTGAAGGATTTCAACTGTATGCTGGATTCACACCAATTATATATGCAGAAGGCAGAGAGCTCTTTTTGTGCAAGGTTTTCCCAGTACCGAAAGAGCTTTGCAGCTCTCTGCCTTGCACAACAGACTGGCAGGTTCTCACAGGATCTTGTGGGGCTCTCCTGAGTTCCCAGGAGATCTTTCCAAAGCCTCCCAGAGCCCAGGAAGCAAGACCCAGGTCAGACCTGTTCAGTGCCTGGCTCCAGAAGGTCAGGTGGTGGGGCAGCTCTGAGGCAGTGGCTTCACTAGGCCCGTTTCTGCAGATATGAGCCATCCCAGTCAGGGCAGACAACTCTGAGCTACCTGGATCAGTGTTCTGACCCAGGAGGAGGCAGCTTCCTGTTCTCCCAATATATGGATTTTGCTTCGTCTGGTCTCCCCTCCATCCACTTCCCAGACCTGAGCCTGCTTAGCTTCCATTCGGTGCCTGCATCCTGAGCCTTCAGACCATGTTGTGGGAGCTCTCATCAGCTTGGCGCTTGCAAGTGGGGGGCAATTCCTGCCCCCTTGGCAAAAGGGGAGGGGCTGGCCTCTCTCTCCCTGACACGGAGCCTCAGCAGAGACATGCAGAGATTTAGTGCTGCCTGGCAGAGCTTTTTCTCCCCCTCTGCTCCATGGGCTAATGTTTGTTTGTTTGTTTGTTTTTTGAAGTTGATCCATTTATTTTATAGATGAGACTACATACAAGGGTCTCTTATGAGCTCCTGATTCATAGATGTCAGAATCGAGTCTCTTTACTCTTTTTCTCCCTGACATACAATTGACTTATTCTTCATCACACACAGAGTTGGTTCATATATGGGATGTCGAGCTGAATTCCCTTCAGCAAGATTGTCAGCCTCATTCTGTCGGTAGAATCTTGATTACTGGCAATGAGGAAAGGTAAAAAGAAGTCAAGTTGACGTAACATAATTTATGAGAGATGCAAGCACAGGCCAAAAGACAAGAATGCTCAGCAAGCCCACCACCTCTGGACAGGCTATGTATTGAAACACTAGCTGCATTTGGACATAACGCACTAAGCTTTGGGTTCATGCATTCCTCTCTTTGCATGTGGCTACAAGGAGGCGATTGGAAGCATGTGCTTTCACTTTCAACTAACATTGTGTTATGTCTGAACTGAGATAAACTGTAGTTAGTTTTACCTATAGTGTGTCTGATCATGCCAATTTCATACCACAGTTTATAATCCTGGCTTGGTAGGACAAACTCCCCCAAAGCCTGATAAACTTTGGATCTCCTAATTTATTTATTTTTTCCCCCAAAAGTTTTTATTAATTTTATAACACAACTTAACAACACAAACAGAAAAACAGAAAATACAAACAAATTCTTGTCTTATCCTTATTTTTTCTAAACATTGTTAGGTGAGCTTCCCCAAGTCCCCTGTATCTGATTTTCATTTTACCTCATCTTTAACAGTTTACATATATCATAATTTTTAACCATTTTTTTAATCACACTTACTTTTACCATAAAAATCTTCACATTTTATCCCTTACAAGTAATAATATTTTAAAAGACACTATGTTCTACTTCTAACCCTACAGCCTATATCCACTTCCATTAGCATATTTTTTCAAATATTCTTTAAACTTCTTCCAATCGTCTTCCACTGTCTCATCTCTCTGGTCTCGGAGTCTCCCAGTCAGTTCGGCAAGTTCCATATAGTCCATAGATCTCCTAATTTAGGTCTGCTGCCTGCGATACAGCAGGATTAGGATGCTGCCTTCATCTGCAGGACCCCTAACTCTCTGCCCCCTTTTCTCTTCCTTTCCAGGCTCCACTTCTCACTCCCTGCGCTACTTCCACACAGCCGTGTCTGAGCCTGGCCAGGGGCTGCCCCAGTTCATCGCTGTGGGGTACGTGGATGACCAGCAAATTGATCAGTACGACAGTGACACCAAGGAGGATCTGCCTCGCGTCCCCTGGATAAGGAAGGTGGAAAAGGAGATTCCTCAGTACTGGAAAACAGAGACTGAGAAAAGACAGGGCTCTGAGCTGGTGTTCAGGGTGGGTCTGCAGACTCTGCGGAATCGCTACAACCAGAGCGGAGGTGAGTGGAAGGCAGGAGAGGCAAAGAGTCACACCTCTCCCCCCCCCAATAATGTTTCCTCCAAGGGCCAGAATTGCAGGGAGGGGCTGCTGGGAGGAAAGGAAATGGAGGGTGAGGGTCTCCACCAGGGCAGAGGCATCTCCCCTTCCCTTAATGAAGTTCTTAATGGGGGCTGGGATGGTGTGGGGTGGGGGGGACAGAGAACAAGACTTGGAGGGGAGAGACCCGCCCCCCAGTATGACCCTCTCTGGACCTGCACATCCTACCAGGGAAATGTCTCCATTGCCTGCCCTTCCTTCCATGCTGGGCTTGGCTTAGGCCTTCTGAGGTAGAAATCTGTCTAGTTCATTTTCCTCTGGGCGGGGAAGAGAAGGGAGGGGATCCTGAGGCTGAGGCAAGCAAGCCTTGAGTTCTGGTCCTGCTAAAGGAGAAGCCAGCTGCCCAGACAGAGGTGCTGATTGGCTGACCCTTCTGACCATCACCAAGCCCCTCCCACTCCCTGGCACAGTGTTGAAAGAGAAGCCTTTTTAAGGAACATGAATGGACTGGGTTTGGGGGGTCAGAGTGGCAACTACATGGTTAAAACCATAAGCAGGGTGGGCACCTGAAGTGGAGGGGTAGACAAGAGCCCCCAAGACCCCCATACCTCCAGCATTCATTATACATGTGGACTTACTTTATTCTCTAATGGTCTACACTTAGGAAAGAATAGCAGGACCTTTAGAAAGGTCTTCCACCCCCTTTGTCCAGTTATGACGATTTCTGCCACACTCCCCCCCCCCTTCCTCATCCAACCTTGGAACTGTTACAACAGGAATCGTTTAAACTCAGTAAAAGCTGGTAGACCTCTGGCAAAAGCCTCTTGGCACACATTTTTGCTTTTTAAACTTTCTTCTGAAATGAGTCAAAAGATGTTCATCCTTTTGAGATGTTAGTTGTGTGAAAGGAGCCAGCATGCTGGAAGGGTGGGGGGAGGCATTTGTGTTTAGCCCCAAACTTGAGTGACTCCCCCCTCCAATTGCAATTTTGGAGCAGAACTTCAGAAGTGGGAGCCTCTGCTGGGTCTGGAGGGAGATCTCTCTATGAGTTTGCACCTTTACCTTCCAGGCTTCTCTACTCCCTCACTTCCTAAGCAGGCTCCCTGCTTCAGGACTTTAGCCCTGCCCCTAACAGCACCACAGGTGTCCCAGCACTTCAAACAATAACTGCAGTGGAGGGGTAGAAAGGTGGGTGAGATTGACCGGTGGGCTATGCTGTGATGTCAGCTTCAGGCTCCTGCCCCTTTTGGCCCAGGGGGACAATCCTGATCAGGATCTGGCCCTGAAGCCAAAGAGATTCCCCACCTGGGACACAGAATAATGGAGGTGGAAGGAGCCTTGCCAAAGGGGTCAGCCGGAGTGTGTCCAGAGCCCTCTGGGGCCTTCGTTGGCCTTGTCAGGCTTGCAAGGAAGAAACCCAGGGGGTCAGCTGAGACCAAGCCAGCGCTGCAATGGGCAGGTCTGCTTTTCTTGCCGTGGGATCAGGCCTGGCCTTGCCTTGCAGGCTTCGTCTTGGGCTCCTGGGAATTCTGCTTCTCCCCCTTTTAAAAATGGGGATTGGGTCCCTCCTGAGCCCCTGCACCTGTCCATGGAAAATGCCCCATAAATGTCACCAAGGGGCGCCTCTCGTTTTCTTATCATTTCTTGCAATTGCTTAGCTCAGAAAATCCCAAACTAATGAGGTAGCCACTTTAAAGGTGCCACGGACAGCCCTGGAAATGTTATCTGATCCTATTTAAAAACAATGTTGAAGGTATAGGTGTATCGGGATTGATCTCACTTAACATCTTGAGGAAACGGGAGGGGAGTGAGCTTCATTTATAAAATGAGGGAGAAAGCAACTTATGCTGAAGAAGCAATGAGACAAAGCAACTTCCTCCAAGCAAAAGCTCCATATCCAGACCAGCTGGTGGGGCTTGTGGTTTGGTTTGGTTTATTTTCGTAGGCCAACCACAAACCATTGTTTGAGTGCATAAAAATAACTATATCACCTTGGGACATGGCATTGTAGAAGATACTAATTATTTATTTATTTATTTATTTATTATTATTATTATTATTATTATTATTATTATTATTATTATTATTATATATGTTGAGTAGTTCTAGAGGGAGGACTATAAAGTAGTAGTTCTGTTACAATCTGTTACTTGCCAGAGGGAGCAATCTCCCTTCTCCTCCCCCTGCACACCTTTCTGGGGCTTCTCCCGACCCCCCCTAAGCTGATTTTTGGGTAGCACATGGGAAGGAGATGGGAAGAAAGCCCCAGTTGTGTGAGTGAGACTTGTTCCTTCTGGCTCCTGCTAGACTAACTGTGTTATGCTGAATCCAGCCCAGAAAAGCAGTATTTCCTTCAAGAGAGGCTGCTCTCATCCAGGGCTTTATATGCCCCAACTCAATTCAGCTGTGAGCCAAAGGCTCCTGAGGTGAAAGAGGAAGCCAGAATTAAGGAGAGAGCAGCCTGGTGTCCTCTGGGACAGCCTCTCCTCCATTGCTGAACTCCCTCAGGCTACCCAGAAGCTCAAAGAGCTGTTAGGAAAACATTCTTTAAGAAACAGATAAAGGTTCCTGGAAGCTTTCAAGAGGGTTCCAGAATTTTCTTTAGTGTGTAAGAGTGGCACTCTAGGCTTGATTGGTGTCAGCTGGAGGTGCAAATAAAGGGAGGAAGTTGCAGGCTGCAATTTCCGCAAAAGGAAAACACACTCACACTCACACACACTCACACTCACACTCACACACACTCAGCACGCACCCTGACAACAAGGTTGGAAGTAAGACAATGTTTGCTGCAGATACTGTGAGTTTTGCTGTGTCAGGATTGTTAATTACTGGACTGAGATGATATTGTGCTGGAGATATAAGGAGGAATGTCAGTGGCTTGTATCTAATAGTAACAGACATGCTTGTGCAACCAGTCAAGCAATAAAGAAGCTCTTGACTGTGAATTTGAGTCTGACTCCTGTTCTTGTCCTCTGCCTCCGGGGAAAACTCTGCTACAAACAGTCAGAAGTGGTTTGACTGAGATGCCACCACACAAGCAGTAAAAGTGCAGCGGAAGTGTGGGGGCAGTAACCTCTAATAAGAGCAGCAGAACTCTGTACATGGCCAGGAGCAACCATTGCCATTTCCCATCCTGTCTTGGGGTGCCGGACGTAGCTTCTCTCCATGGTTTTGTTGTGGGAAATCCAAATGGCTGTCTGCTGACCCTGCTGGCTGGCCTAGAGGAGACAGGGCTGGGGTCCTCAGCACCCGTGGGCCCTGCCAGGGGTCTCATCGAGTCCTGTGTGATGCCACCTGCCAAGTGAAAACACCAGATCAATCCTTCAGATACTGAAATTGAAGAGCACATTTAAAAGCCACGAGCATTAACGTTGTGGATCTGTAAAATGGGACACTGGAGGTGCAGCATGAAGAGTAGCAGAGATAAGGATCATGCCCTCTTTGATGAAGGATTTATTAGTTGGACATCAACTAGCTAATGTAAACCAGCTCTTCTTTTATTATCAATCGACTGAAGGTTTTATTAAAGTATTTACAATATGTATTTCCCACAAAACTGTATCAAGATAGTATACAACCTGGAAAGATATAATAAAAATCAGGGAAAAAATCCATAGAATGTACATAAAACATCAATAAATACTATTTATTTATTTATTTATTTATTTATTTATTTATTTAAATACATACACTTATTGATTGTAAACCCCCCCCCCAGTAAAATTAAGAAAAACTCACAACCATACTTTAAAACACAGGAAGTTAAACTACTAAAACAGATTAGAATTACCTCAACTTTCTAGGCATCTGGGTAGGCTTGTCTAAACAGGATTTTTTTTTAGCAGGTACCAAAAATTCAGTATTTATTGAAAGTGAGAGCTAGGGCAGGTGTTTGACATTTTTAGTACACACAGGGTTGCATCCAATACTGTTATATTTCGAGTAGACCCATTGAAATCAGTGCATTAAAAACAGAAATGCCAAATCACTTCCGTGGGTCTACTCTGAGTAGGGGTTGCATTAGATACCACCCCAGATCTTGGATGATGCATCCAGTCCAAGTGCCATCTCTGAAAAGTGAGCCGCGAGGAAACTGCTCTGTCTGAATGTCCGGCTCCCCAGGCTGCCTTTGGCTGAGATCCTGGCAGACGTGCTGTGCCCCCTTCTTTCCCCTGTGCCCCCAGGAGACCCCTTGAGGCCTCACTTCCAAGTTCTCTGGCCTGGGAGCCACAGGACACAGACTCCTGGTCTCTCCTCCTCTCTCCTGCGCTTCTGGATGCGGCCCTTGCAGGAGCAGAGGGAGGTGGGGCAGGGAAGGGGCACTCAGCTCTGGGGGGCAATGAGCAGCCAAGCAAGGTCTGTCCTCCAGCTCTGTCCTCTCCCCAGGAAAGCTCCCAGCTCTTCACAGCATAGACTGCCCTGATGGTGCTGAGCATCAAAGGGAAGAGGCATGGCCTTTTGAAAAGCAACAAGTTGGCTTAACATCAGCATTTAATTATTTTCACCAGGAGCAAAGGATTCAGTATATAGCCAAAGTGGGTTTAGGCACACATTTACAAACATCTGTTTGTTCCATCATTTATATCTTTATATTCCACTCCATGAGCACAGTTACCTTTCAGTTGTCCTTGAACCTGGGTTCAAATCCCTCAAATGCATCACTTGCTTAATATTATACAGTGGTACCTTGGTTCTCAAACTTAATTCGTTCTGGAATTCCTTTCCAAAACCAAAGCGTTCCAAAACCGAGGTGCGCTTTCCATAGAAAGTAATGCAAAACGGATTAATCCGTTCCAGACTTTTAAAAGCAACCCTTAAAACAGCAATTTAACCCAAATTTTACTATCTAACGAGACCATTGGTCCATAAAATGAAAGCAATAATCAATGTACTGTACTATAAAACAAATAAGACAGTATTGTAGATGATAAAAATTAAAATTATTACTTTTTTCCTTACCTGCACTGATGATAGTCGTTGTTTGGATGGGGGGCTTTTATCCATTTCCGCAGTCACACAGTCAATAAATCGTATCAGTAGCTGAACTGGGTTCCACACAGTAACGAAAACAAATTAACCGAAAAAGCCACAAAAACGCAAAATAAATACAGTCATGCCTCTTCTTGCGAACGCTCCATGTTGCGTTTTTTTCAGGTTAAGAACACGGCAAACCCGGAAGTATTTACACATGCGCACAAGCGCCACTCTGGTTACGGACATTTCGGGGTGCGAACGGCACCCCGGAACGGATCGTGTCCGCAACCAGAGGTACCACTGTAGCAAAAACAAAAGCGCCAAATACAGTTGTACCTTGGTTCTCGAACTGAATCCATTCCAGAAGTCCGTTTGACTTCCGAAATGTTCGAAAACCAAGACGCAGCTTCTGATTGGTGCAGGTGCCCCGCAAACAAGAGCCGACAGCTGCATCGGATGTTCGGCTTCCGAAAAACATTTAAAAACCGGAACACTTACTTCTGGGTTTTTGGCGTTTGGGAACCAGGCCGTTTGAGAACCAAAGCACCACTGTATATCACAGCCTTTCATTTAGAAACTGCAAAAAAGATTTAACACGGGGAAAAAGATGGTGATTGCGATACAGCAGTGGTGAGAAAACCTCCTTCAAATCTTAAATTGCTACCCACATAAGCTAACTAAGCGAATTACTTGATCTGAAGACTGCAGGTTAATCCAGAGCGAGGAGTTTACATTCAGCCCATACTCAGACTTACGGTTGTCCGAAGTGAGGCCTCCCTGGGCACCAGTGTACAAAAGTACTTGTATTGCAGGGCAGAGGGGACACAATAATGGAAAGTTCTACGGAAGAAGACTCTGCAGTGGCAGGCACAGATGTCTTCCCTCCACCCCCCATGCCTGTTATTTGTGGCACAAAACAAGGATGCCGGCTGACGCTTGGCTCTCTCCCTGGCACCGTTGGCATTGGCTTTGTGGCAAAGGAGTAATAGGGAGGGATCCTGGAAGAGAGCAAAGAGCTGGGAATCCAGTTGGAAATCCAGCCGTGGCACTGCCAATTTTGAAATGGGGGGGGGGGTTTCCCAGGCAGCAAGTTTATTGTAGCTGCATTATTGAGGTGCCAATATGCCCCCCCCAGTCTGCTGCAATCATGACCCCAGAATAAGCACAGCTATGAGTCCCCCCCCCCCATGAAACGTCTTCCCTCTGCCTCCTCATCCTCCCCACTGCCCTGGTGAACTGGGGGTGGGGGGCGGCCGGGTTCTGCAGTGCTGGAGACGACAGGAAGGAAGGATAGTGTCCCTATTCCATATTCCATAGGGAGATGGGGGCCCCCACAGGGATGCTGGCTGTCAGCCCCCCTTTCTCCTTGGAGCCTTTCAGAATCCATCAGGTTGTCTGAACTGCTCACCCCACCTTCTGGGGGGCTGATAGAGAACGGGGCCCCACATCTGGCAGTTGCTCTTCTTAAAAACCTGCCTTACCCCATGGAACTGACTGCCAGGAAAGAGTCCCTCAACAAGAGAGTTCAGAAATGGGCTAGTCACATTCTTCCCAGCTGGTTTTAGGCGTCTGGTGTGTGGGCAGCCAGGATCACAAACCGATTTTATTTTATTTTAATTTCCAATTGTAACTGCTCAGTCCTCTGCATGTTTACTTGGAAGTAAGTCCAAGCCCACTCAGTGTGACTTACCTTCAAGTAAATATGCAAAGACAAATATATGAAACATGTAATGAGAGAATCAAAATGATCTGTCCCATTTAGGGATTACGGGACTTCAAAATGATTGTTTAAATGTTGTTGTTGTTGTTTTGAAGATTTGGTGGTGGCCCCCTGGGGTGGGCAGGAGGATGCAGGGACCCCCCATCTTTGACAAGGGCAGCCTGGCTTCTGCTGAGAAGGGGGGCCATTTTGAAGTGGGGCAAACCCCCCTTGCGGCTATGAGGAAACGTCTTTTTCCGAAGGCCCTTCCATGACTTCCCTCCTTTTAGGGAAAAGGTCCTTGATATGGAGAAGCTGGGGGGAGAGAGATGGAGGGGAAGAGGAGACCTTCTCTCTTGAAAGGGCCCCCAATGTGTGGGTGTCCCCCTTCCATGTTGCCCCTTTCTTCTTTATGGGGGGGGGGCATCTGAGGCATCCCTCCCAAAGGGGCAAGATCCAGAGGAGCAGAGCTGGGGGGAAAGAGGGACAGACTGTGACCTCCGACCTGCAAGGGATGCTCCCCACCCCTCCCCCGCCTCCAGGGAGTTGGGAGAATCCACTAGGAATTGGGGGAGGGGGGGAGACTGTGAGGCGATGAGAGAGAGGAGGGCAATTAAAGGGGGGTTTTATAGGCTCAGGATTGTAGCGTTTCCCTCAGTGAACGTGTTATGCGGATGAGCCTTCAGAAAGATGCAATGCTGGTTGATTTTTCTGACTGCTGCCTCTTCCCTGAGTCTGAGGGAAATAAATCCTTTTTCCTGGGCTCTTTTGCTGATGGGGGAGGGGCTGCTCTGACCCCCCTTGACCTCCTGGGCCTCCTTTGGTCCTTCCAGGGATCCACACCCTTCAGAGGATGTCTGGCTGTGAGCTGAGGTCAGACGGGCGCAAAGGAGGAGGGTATTGGCAGTACAGCTATGACGGGAGAGACTTCATCGCCTTTGACAAGGAGACCCACACCTGGACGGCAGCTGATACAGGGGCCCAAGCGACCAAGAGGAAGTGGGATCCTGACAACGCCCGGAACGAGTACCTGAAAGCCTACCTGGAGGAGGAGTGCATTGAGTGGCTGCAGAGATACCTGGAGTACGGGAAGGAGACTCTGCTGAGGACAGGTGAGGGGGGGCAGTGGGGAGGGGAGGGGGGCTCAGTGGGGCAGTTTCCCTACAAGCTCCCCTCCCCCCCTTAACAATCTTCCTTTCTGGACCAAACAGCAAACACTTTTCTTGGTGGTGGTGGCAGAAATAAGTTGGGGCCTCTGGGAGGAGAAAAGGGGTCACTTCAGAGTATGATGTGGGGGGGGAGATGCTTAAAAACAGCCCCACATGCCTAGACTAAGGGATGGCAAAAGACAAATGGGGGGAGGGGACACAAAGAAACAGCAGGGAAGGGGCCAGGAAAGCAAAATGCATTTTAGGTAAAAACATAAAATTGAAATGGACAGATTTGAGGCGGGATACAGAAAAACATTCTGCCTTTACACTTGGGTAGGGGAAAGTGGGGCAGATTGATGCAGAAAAATTCAATCTCATATTTTATGTACCAAAATGAGTCAAATAATAAAAAAATTGATTTATGCATGGCATAACTAATCAATATTATATTATTTTTTTTAAATGATATTTAAATATTTAAATGATATTTATTGAAGTTTCACATAAAAAGAGACATCTTAATAAGAGAAAAACAATAAATAAATAAATTTAAAAGTAAAAAGAGAAATACAAAATACAAAAGAAAAAGAAAGAAAAAACAGTTAAAAACAATTCCATCTTTTCATTATAACTTTTACATTAACTTGATTTCCCGGACCTCCTCATACCTCCCTCTTTTGTATTCCAATTCAATTTGTTTGTTCAGCAATTCCTTTCCCTCCTTTTTAATCCCAATCCTTAATCTTAATATAATATAACATTAAATTTTAACCTATTAAAAGCCAATTTTCCATTTCTTTTAACTTTTTTGATCCTAATCCTTAATCTTGATCTATATATAACTTTAAAGCCTGTACAGCTAGAAGCCACTTCATTTCAATCCAACATCACTCTAACATTCTTTAATTTTGCAATATTTCCGTAAGTAATCTTTGAATTTCTTCCAATCTTCTTCCACCGACTCTTCTCCCTGGTCACGGATTCCCCATGCCTAGAATAAGGGATGGCAAAAGACAAATGGGGGGAGGGGGAAGAAAGAAACAGCAGGGAAGGGGCCAGGAAAGCAAAATGCATTTTAAATTAAGTAAAAAAAGAAAATTGAAATGGACAGATTTGAGGCAGAATAATGAAAAGCCTTTTGCCTTTACACTTGGGTAGGGGAAAGTGGGGAAAGTCTTTAAAACTATATTAATTAACCTTCTTTAAAATAGAAAATGTGTGGGGAGCCCCCTCACTAAGTCTGTAGGTTAGCCACTCGTGGCCTAGAAGCAGAAATCCTGCACATAGTGAGAGAGTATGGGAAGTCCCTCTTCTACCTTCTTGTATTTTTTATTTGTGAGGAATTTTACTTTTTCCCATGGGGAACATTCAATCCCGTGCCTTGAAATGGTGCAGTCCACACTTCTGCCTTCAGGAATTTGGCACAGGTGCCAATCAAATGATCAAGTGTTTTGACTGGCTTTCTTCCTGTCTCGTATTAGTTTTGCTAATGTGAACATTAATTAAAAATGAAATAATTCTAGCACCCTCCGTTTTTGAGGCCTGACACATACGTATTAGCCGCCATTTCCACTCCAGGGGAGGCTGCCGTGGAGAAGGGAGATGGGCCCTTTCCAACCTCAAGGGACCCTTTCAGGGCAGGCGGGAGAACTAGAAAGGAGCTCTGTCTTTCCCAGGGCTGTTGGCTTTGTTCACTAACTATTGGGCTGAAAAGTCCCGGAGAACAGAGAGCAGCGAGTCCAGCATTTCTTCCCCCTCGAGAGAGGAACCAGGATCAGCCTGAGCTACCTCCTGCTATGGATGTCTCTCTGCTAACCCCAATGCGGCCCTTTTTGCAGAGGCTCCGGTGGTGAAGGTGACCAGGAAGGCAGACTATGACGGCCTGGAGACCCTCGTTTGCCAAGTCCACGGCTTCTACCCCAAGGAGATTGAGGCCAACTGGGTGAAGGACGGGGAGGTCTGGCAGGAGGGCACCCTCCGAGGATTGGTCGCCCCCAACTCGGACGGGACCTACTATCTCTTGCTCAGTGTCCAGATCGACCCCGAGGAGAGGGAGCGCTTCCGGTGCCGCGTGGAGCATGACAGTCTGGAGAAGCCTCTGGACGTGGCCTGGGAGAAGGAGCCTGGTGAGAGACAGACAGACAGACAGGAGGGGAAGGGGTGGGCTCTGGGAGGGGGATTTCCACCCAACTCCTCCCTTCAGCAGCAGCGCAGCTCAGATGGGGAGCCCCAGTTGGATCCTGTCTATGTCTCTGGAGGGAACTAACTGAATCAGAATCGGTAGATTTCGACAGAGATGCAGCCATTTCTGGCAAGTGTCTCATAGGCCTTGAATTCAAATTGGATGTCGTAGGTAAAAACTAGCCGTCACCTTTTTGCCTTTAAGCCCAAGTAGTTGTGATGTCAAAGAATGTGGGCACATATTTTACTGCTTCAGAATCAAACTTACTCACAGTCACTGCGGCTGAAAAAGGAGCAACGAACTTAAAAGAGGGAGTCCCAGACTGACTGTACTTCACAGTGAAAAAGATTCTCACTCGCTCTTCCTCACAAGCACGCCCAGCTACGAAAACTGATACTCATCTCCACTCAGCCCAAACATCCGCACACCGTTGGGAAGAGCAAGCAGTGTTTCTAGTAATGCTTGTCTCTCACACACTGCCAGGAAAGCTGTGCCTGCAGGAACCAAAGCAGAAAGTCTAAGAGCAAGACTCCCTTTTCCCCAGCAGGAGCACATGAACGCACATCCCCACCCACACCCCAGACTCCCCTTCTCACAGGCAGGCAAGCGAGAATTATGGAAGCGGCCCCTGAGCCAAAGACTCACACAGGCAGGGCAGAGGGGACCAGGGCTCACTCACTAGCGCTACGGACTTCAGAGATTCCACCCAAACAAAAAAACCTGGACATTTTTCCTCATTTTAAGAATCTGTCTGGACAGACATTTTAAGTCTGAAAAAGAGGGTGCATCCAGGAAAAACCGGACGTATGGCAACCCTACACAAGATGCTTCTTCCTAAGGGTTTGTGCCTTCCCTGAAGGCCTGTAATGCTGGGCTCTGGGGGGTCTCAGAGGGGAGGGAATCCCTTCCTCTCAGGGTCATGACAGAGAAGGCTGAAGCGCCTGAGCAGGAGGAGACCTGCTTTTAAGTCTGGAGTCTGTGATGAAACAGGTGTGCCTGTCAACTGTCTTCCTTAAATGAATTGGTTATTTTAAAGACCTCTAATGCTGGACTCTGGTGGAAAAAAATCTCCCTTGTATCGGGGCCACTACAGAGAGGACCTTGGCCTGTCAGGAGAGAGAGAGAGGGCTTGCTTTGCACATGTAAAATCCTCCCGGGCTCATAGCTCAGCACCTCCACTCCAATCTCCTGCTTGAGGCCTTGGGGAGCTGCTGCCGCCAGTCTGAATAAAAATATCTCTTGTCCCCTTTCAGTCAACTTGTGGCTCATTCTGGGAGCTATTTTGGGTGTTGTGGTCCTGCTTGTCGCTGTGATCTCTGGGATCATCTTCTTCATCCGCAGTAAGTAAACCCTGGATGCATTTGCTGCCTCTCCTATGTCCTTCTGTCTTGGCCTCCGACTGGGAATGTCCTGGTGGAGCTTCCTAGCAACTGCCCCTTGTATCCCTAGAGAGACCCCTCCCCATAAAACTGTGAGATTTTGACCAGCTTCGGCCCATCTGAAGCTGATACAGGCTCGTCTCATCTTGAGCCCAAGCAGAGTAGTCCACACAGCAGAAGGATAAGCAGTATGTGCCACATTCTTAACTTTATTTCCACTCTATGCTGAGAGAATACAAACATGCATCTTGCCTCTGTGAGAGCAGAGAAGCAACTCCTCTCGGAAACAAAGAACACCGAGAGAACAGTGAAAAACAGGAAACCAGTGTACGTCACATCCAGTCTCCCATTCCTGTGGGAATCCAACAGTAACTCTGACTGTGGAATGCAAAACAATGTCTTGTGACTGCAGTTGCTGCTCAGTGAGGGAAATAGAAACCAACAAAAACACCCTTTGAACATGAACCAAAAGTCCTGTTGCTCATTGCTTTGTGCTCACTCTGTGCTCAGGAAATTCACTTTCCACCTGACGTTTTAATCCATCCTAAGCCTTCAATCCTGTGCACACTTAGCAGGGAGCCTTCCTTACACATCTTTAGGCCCCAGGCAAAAACGTTTCTCTCGAACCAGGCCTTGAGCTTTTAAATGTGAGTTACTGGTTTGTTTTTGTTTTATTATGTTGTGCTCTCATTTTGTATTTTTATTTGGAGAATCACCAAAATAATAATCCAAAAATGAATGAGTGAAGGGACTGGATAATGTCCCTCTTGGAATTTGTCCACTGCCTGGTTTCCTCATGTTGACTTTTTTATTTAATTTCCTCAATTTTTTCTACTTCTTTGTAAAATGAGTTCCTTGAAATGCTCACCTTCTGGGCTCCCCTTCCTTGGAGGTTTTTGGAAGAGACAAGAGGAGCATCTGCTGGGAAGGTTTCAGCATCTGAGAACCAAATGGTCGAAATGGGATGGGTGGCCTCTGGAGGTCCCTTCCAGCTCTGACCTTCTGCTTTTGTCTTCACAGGGAAACAGAGTGAGAAATCAGCCTACAAAGCAGCCTCAAGTGAGTAACTCCTCCCCTCTCTCTGTCTGACATATTTCCCCCCAATATAGAGAAGGAACAGGTTACAAACAGACAAAACTAAACCTGGTGGTGGCCTGGTCCTTAAGCCCAAGACCCTGATGGAAAGCTTAAGCCTGTCTGCTCAGCCTGTCTGTGGACAGCAAGGGGTCCCTCAGGGCCAGGAAAAGGCTGCAGAGAGACTGTCGGCTGAGGGAGGGGCTCCAAGAAGGAGCAGGAGGAAGAGCCGAGGGTGCGGGAGAGAGGGATCTCTGGGGGTTTAATTTACTGGAACCTGAAGCTAAAGAATTGGTTCGTCGGCTCAAGTCTGTGGGTGTCAGGAACCCTCCCCTCTGAATTTGGCACCACTGCTCCCCCCCCCCCGCTTCTGCCTTTCTGCCCTCTTCCTTCCCAAATCACACCCACCTCCACTTCAGTCCCCCGCTGCCTCCATGCCAGGCTGTGCCCCTCTCTCTGCCCTCCAGCACCTGCTTCTCCCCCCACTGCTGCCCTTGAGCCCCCTTGCCTCTGGGCTGCCTGTCCCTGAACTCTTCTTAGGCCCCTCCCCATATTGAGACTGATTTGGGATGGGGTCGGAAGGAGGGAGGAGAAGGGCTGTGGGGATGTGATCTCCCTCCCCGGGATCCTGATTCCTGTATTTCCTCCCTTTTGCAGCAAGTGACCAGGGGTCCGACAGCTCCGCCAGGGGTAAGTGGGGGTGCAGGTGGGGGCAAAGGGAGTCTCTTGCAGAAGACTCCGTGGGGAATATCCCCAAATGGTGAAAAGCTTCTGCTTTCCTGTTACCCACCTTGGGAGTCACATTTTGGGTTCTGAATGAGAGTCACATTTTGGGTTCTGGAAGGGATTTCTCCTAGTAGGACTGCTTTGTGTCCTCCTGGCATTCCCCCAAAGTGTGCAGCTTGGCTCACTTGCTTGAGCTGCCCTCTGCAGGCCCATTTTGGTGGTGCTCCTTAGGTCTGATTTGACATGATGTGGGATGGTGGCTTTCCTTGTGAGGCTGGACTAGATGGCCTTTGGGTTCCCACTAGCTCTGTAATGTTGATGTCCCCACACTATGATGTTGGCTTAACTTTGAAACACTCCTTTTCTTTTTCCCTTCAGTTGGTGTGTGAGATGAGACCAGAAGGAGCCTGCACAAGTTTGGCTGTGAATTGCAGAGACTCAGAGCTCCTGCTGTCCTTTAATGCTGTTTATGATGTTCCTTAATCCTGGCTCTTACCCATCCATTGTGACTCCAGTTGTAACTAGAATTTGAGGATAATCATGTTTTTTGGATGGATTTTGGCCAATTTTGCTTTGCAGCTGATTTTCAGAAATGTGCTTGTATTACTCAGAAATGTGCCAGGTATACGCAACTAAAAGCTTTTAAAAGGGATGGGGAGGTTGAGCATGACTTGCAGTGATTCTGATGGTTTCTCTTTCTTCTTTGTTGCTGTGGTTCCCTCCACAATCCCTTCCACAATCTTGTGTCCCTCGCTTGCCATCCAAATTGAAGGAAAGACAACATCTGAGAACTGCTTTAGGTGTATTATGCAGGATATAGGCTAAGCTGTTCCTGCCTCTTGGGCCACCCAGCCTTTGGCTAAGCGGATGTAATGTCTGATCCTGCTGACAGCCAAGGAGGAGAGGCAGATCAGGACCTTCATGGCCAGAGTTTGATCTGAAATAAGGAGCCCCATCTTTTGACTGCAGGCCTTCAGTTCATGGGACTTGTTGCTTGGTCCCCACAGCCTTCTAGGAGGGGTGACCCACTGGGAGTCAGACCACACAAACTCTTTCAAATGAACTAGTTTTGTTGCCTTCAATTTGCCTAATTTTTATCTCGCACATTCTTGCTTTTTCACCTGTAGTCGGTTGAGGATCATACTTTGCCTCTCTGCGGTTCCTTCCATATGATTCCCGCCATCTTCCTTCCCTTCTCATAGACTGGCATTCCTTCAGGAAACTCTTTCATAGAAATAAGAATGCAATAACTCTTTTAGACCTCCAGGGGCTGCAGGACTCTTCTTGCCTAACCCAATGGATTTGCTGCATCTTGCTTTGAAGACACTGGATGTAATTATTATTATTACTCCTTTTGTAATATCTGTTTGATTGAAATAAATAAGAGTGCACCCCCTTCTTTAGTGGTTCTTGCCTTCTTATCACAGGAGTTCCGAGATGTTGAGGTTATGAGAATATTCACAGACTCTGGCAGGGAGGTGCCAACAATTGCTCTTCCATTGCAAAGTGACTGAAGAACTAGTGTCCAAAGTGAGATGGGGACATAATCTGTGGTTTTGCAGGGGTGCACTTAAGTTACATGAGGCCGCTGTGTTGCTGAAGCCAGGAGGGTGTGAAGTCTGCTCAGGGCCTGGCTGGGGAACCACCTGGATGCTGCCTTTGGTTCCAGGACGGAAGAAAGGAGGGTTGGGAAATATAATAAAAGGAATGTGCAGATATCTGATCTGGGGCAGGGGGTGGTGGGAGATGACCAAGGTGGAGTTGCCCCGAAAGTCCGCAATCCCAGGAGGAAGTTCTCCCACTGAGATGAACAGAAGATGCCCAAAATATTTGTTTTAAATTTTTATCCCACTCTTCCTCCCAAAGGAGCTCAGGGCAGCAAACATCAAAATGTTAAAAGCAATACCATTTAAAAGATTTGAATTATTAAAATTTAAAATAAGATAATTTAAAACAAATTAAATCAACCCAAAATAACTTTAAAAGAGTTGGAATACTCTTACAGTTGCGAACATAAGAGGAGCTTCCTGGATGGAAATGGCTAATGGCCCATGTGCTCCAGGCTCCTCACAGATGCCTCAATGGTCTCAACCACAAACAGGTCAAGAGCAGAACATTGGGACTCTGCCCAGAGGAGATTACCAGCACATTGTGTTGCTGCCTCATTTTGGGGTTGCCATGGACATAATTAGGGCTGGGCAATATCTGGTTTTCAACATCACGATATACCACCAGCTAAACATTGCAATATATTGATATATCACAATGTCTGAAATAAGGGTGGAGCTATTTAGAGGCGTCGGCTGGCTTCCCGGTTTTTCCTGCATTTTCGGATAGCACACACTCTGGGCAGCTCCCAACAGAATATTAACAACATGATAAAATATCAAACATTAAAAACTTCCCTAAACAGGGCTGCCTTCAGATGTCTCCTTGACATCCGATGGGAGGGTGTTCCACAGGGTGGGCGCCACTACCGAGAAGGCCCTCTGCCTGGTTCTTTGTAACCCCACTTCACGCAGGGAGGAAACTGCCAGAAGGCCCTCAGCGCTGGACCTCAGTGTCCGGGCAGAACAATGGGAGTGGAGATGCTCCTTCAAGTATACTGGGCCGAGGCCGCTTATGTCAGAAATACTTTGCTAGGTCAAAAATTATGAAACTGATATGATAGGGACTTCAAAATGGTTTTCGGATGGTATATTGCCCAGCCCTAGACAGCACCTGTCAGCTACCCAGAAAATGAATAAATGGATTCATATCTTGGTAATTTTGTTGTAGCTAAAGGTTCTGAGTTCCATCTTTGGCGTCTCCAGTTAGGGCTGAGATGAAGGTTCCTGCCTGAAACCCTACAGAGCCTCTGCCAGTCAGTGGACAACACTGAGCTAGATGGCCTCATTCTGTACAAGGCAGAGTGTTCTTCCCCTGAAGCAAGATCTCCTCTTGCTGAGGAAACTGGCAGCCATTTGGCAGGCCAAGGTGTCCCTCAAGCACTCAGATCTTGTGTAGATCCAGCCCTGGACAAGAGGAGCCCCCTTTGGCCTAATCCAGCAGCCTTGTGTTCCCATACCCTAAAAGAGGCATCATTCTGAAACCCCTGCGAGACACAAAATTTCAAACCTCAAAGAGTTATCACATGCACACATTTTATTTTACAAAACACTGCTTTCAGGCCCTCATAGTCCTGGAGAATCAACAGCAAGAGACCAAAAGTGCCTTAAGATATTTTACAACACACTCAGAAACACTAAGACATACGGGACCAAGAGACAGGATTGGGAAAGACACCAGACTCCTTATTTAAGCAACTCAAGATGAAATCCTTACCTAGGAGTAAGCCCTATTGAACTCAGTAGGGCTTCTGAGCGGAAGGCTACTTGGAAAGCTTTGGGGGAGGGGGGCTTCAAAAATGGGAGCTTGGGAACAAGACTTTCAAAATCACAGCTTAAGTTCTCCTGGGGCAAATACTGATACTCCAAATTGTCTGCTATTTAACAGCTGCATCGTGATTACAAGGGGTGCTACACAGTCCTTTTTGCACCCCACTTCATTGCTCTCCAAAGTGGGGTTCACACCCACTTTTCTTGCTAAGCCAGAGTTTCTGCACTCAGAAAGGATCAGCCAATTAGGTGAGTCTCCTAGTAGCCCCATCATGGCAGGACTTTGGGGCTGTGGCCCAAGGTCCCACTCAGCAGAAGGCACAGAGACCCCCTTCTAAACGCAGTTATGCCACACACATGACCACCTCGAGAGGGGGACCCCAGAAGACCATTCAGCCTGTGCGGAAGTCACTCAGCCTGGCTCCTTTGCACCAGGCGGTAATAGGGGCCCCTCCGGCTCATCAGCTCAGAGTGCGTCCCTCCTCCACAACCTCCCCACCCTCCAGGACGACGATCCTGTTCGCGGCTTCCACCGTCTGCATCCGGTGAGCGATCACCAGCACCGCCCTGGCCCGGCCGCTCATCAGTGACTGCTGGATCTGGGGGAAGAAGCCAGAAACCCCTATTAGATTTATTTTATTTATTTATTAGGTTTCTATCCCAGCCCTCCTCCAAGAAGCTCAAGGTGACGTATATGGGGCTCTTCCTCACAACCCTGCGAGGTAGCCTAGGCTGAGAGGCAGGGATGGGCTCAAGGTCACCCAGTGAGCTTCAAGGCTGAGTGGGGATTTGAACCCGCTGTCCCAGTCTAACACACTAACCACTGGCTGTGTGTGTGTAAGAGAGAGATTGAGAGAGATGTTTGTAAGCATTATGAATCCTGCTGTTTTCCCACACAAGGATATAGAACTTTGAGTGCGCCACATATTTTTTTTAATTATTATTATTATTATTATTATTATTATTATTACCCTGCCCATGTTAGGTAGCCCAGAATTTGGGCGGCAGAATAGCATGCAGTCCAGGATAGATATAATTTTGTCATCCTAAGGTTGGCCAAACTGGAAAAATAATGATAGAGAAACTGAAAGGATAAGGTCTAAAAGCTAACTGGCACTGGAAAATGCAAGTCCATTTATTAATATTATAAATATCAATAACATAGGCAAAGGTAAAGAACCCCTGGATGGTTAAGTCCAGTCAACGGTGACTATGGGGTTGTGGCGCTCATCTCACTTCAGGCCGAGGGAGCCGGCGTTTGTCCACAGACAGCTTTCCGGGTCATGTGGCCAGCAGGCCTAACCGCTTCTGGGGCAGCAGAACACCGTGATGGAAACCAGAGTACGCAGAAATGCCGTTTACCTTCCCGCCGGAGCGGTACCTATTTATCTACTTGCACTGGCGTGATTTTGAACTGCTGGGTTGTCAGGAGCAGGGACCGAGCAATGGGAGCTCACCCCGTCGCGGGGATTCGAACTGCCAACCTTCTGATTGGCAAGCCTAAGAGGCTCAGTGGTTTAGACCACAGCGCCACCCGTGTCCCTACAATAATATAAAACCACCACACCCACTGATGGCTAACGCTTCTCACGTCAACCAAGTCCCACAATTTCCCCCTCCCCCGACACTCACGGCAGCTTCGCTCTCCACATCCAGAGCACTTGTGGCCTCATCCAGCACCAAGACCTTGGGGTTCCGGATCAGGCGATGGCCAGGCGCTGCTTCTGCCCTGCGGACAGCTGGCCTCCCTTCTCCCCGACATCTGCAGGGAGGCAGGAATGAGAGAGAAGGGGTGGGAAGAGGGGGAAAACCGCCAGACTAAAGAAAGCCTGTTTGCCAGAGGAGTGGGAGTGGTGGCAGGGTGCAAAGGCGAGTTGCAGGTAAAGGAGGATCCCGAACTCCTGGGTTCATTTGATGGAATGGAGTGAGCCGTTGGGTGGAGGGTCGGGCACAGTGACAAGAGGAGCTGAGGCTCAGAGTCTGGAATTCTCACTCGTCACAAGAGACTGGAGCCCCACCAATTTTCCTGGAGGAATTCAGTGGGCCACAGAAATTCATGTTATCTCAGTGGGGAGAAGAGAGAGTAAGAATCAGGCCAGCTGCCCTTTCTGGAAGGAGTGTGGAGTTTTGCAGAGGCAAAAGGAGACGGGAGGAAAGAGGTTTCACCCACCTGCGGCGAACCCTCCTTCCAGCTCACTGATGAAGCCTAAGGCGTTGGATTCTCTTGCTGCAGCTGCCACCTCTTCCTGGCTGCAATCCTGCACCCCATAGGCGATATTGTCCCGTATGGACCCAGAGAAGAGGACCGGCTCCTGTCCCACTAGCGCCACCTGCAGGCAGAATGAAGTGTGACAACTAGGGGGAAATTGGATTCAGTTTGCATTTAAAGCACACTCCACCATATTTGCACCTTCTCAAACAATATAAGAACCGAAACACAGGTGAACCTTCAACGTTCACAATTCTCTGAATTTTGCAACCCTGTTTTCCAACTCAGCGTTACAAACATGTGTGCAAGAAATGAAGATGTTAGTGAAAACAGCCTACAAAAATGCTTTTATATTAGGAGAAATTGCTTGCAAAAATGTGTGCATTAGTCAAATCTGCAGACAATAACATGTTCATTAGGAGAGATTTGCACTGAAATAATGAAAAATTTTCATGCAGATTTTTAAAAGCAAAACCCACAAATTGCTGCATTAAGGTACAGAACTCAAAGTTGGAAAGATGAGAAGCTGAAAGAACAGGAAGGGGCAGGTCCTTCCATCCCTTCAAATATCTGAAGAAGGCTCTCGTATCCCCTCTGAACCATCCCTTCTCAAGGCTCCACAGCCGCAACTGCTCCTTGCAAGCATCTCCTTGTGGGAATCATCTCCAGTCACACCCCCTGGAAAAAGCCAGTTTACAGCTTAAGTACCAGGCTGGGATGTGTTTGTGTATCACGAATATTTGGTGGGCATGGCCTTTTGCAACCCACATTTCCTCTCCAGTGCTCAGCCACACCCTGTCGTTTCCTCTTTTGCAGAAGATGCTTCCTGTTTAGTGAAAAACAGAACCGCCTTCCCCGTGGCACTGACAACTCTCTAAAATCCCAAAATCCTTTGGAACTCCCTGTAGCTACATACTCTTATGTAGCTGCAGGTTATTACAATAATCCTGCCACTGTTTTTATCTGTTTACAATTTATCTGTAAATATTCCATAAACCATTTCCATTCTTTTATCAAAAAAACCTTGTCATCTTGATTTCTTATTCTTCCAGTAGAGTTTCGCCATTTCTGCATCTTCCACAAGGAAGAATGGATTATGGATTGTGTGGTTTTATATTATGATTTTATTCTGAGACCTGAGGGTATACAGGGGTATATAAATTCAATAAATAATAAATAATGAAGGGGAAACAGGAGTTTGATATCAGCCACACTTTGTGGGCTCCCTGCTCACCTTGCTGTGCAGGTACTTGTGCTCATAATCCCGGATCGGGACCCCGTCCAGCAGGATCTCCCCGGACTGGGGCTCATAGAAGTGCTCCAGCAGTGCCACGCAGGTGCTCTTCCCACTGCCCTTCCCACAAGCGCCACCACCTCCCTGGGACGGAGCTCAAAGGAGACGTTCTGCGCAGAAGGAGCGAGGAAAGGAGAAAAAAGCAGGGCTGTGATTCACCTCCTCCAGAGCCCGGAGGGAAACACAAGTTACAGAGCCTCTTTGCAGATGAGCCTAGGGCTTGCAGGTCAGAAGGTCAGCGGTTCGAATCCCCACGACGGGGTGAGCTCCCTTTGCTCTGTCCCTGCTCCTGCCAACCTAGCAGTTCGAAAGCATGTCAAAGTGCAAGTAGATAAATAGGTACCACTCCGGCGGGAAGGTAAACGGTGTTTCCGTGCGCTGCTCTGGTTCGCCAGAAGCGGCTTAATCATGCTGGCCACATGACTCGGAAGTTGTACGCCGGCTCCCTTGGCCTATAGAGCGAGATGAGCGTCGCAACCCCAGAGTCGTTCCCGACTGGACTTAACTGTCAGGGGTCCTTTACCTTTATTGATTCTTTGGGGGGGCTGCCCCTCCCTCGCTCCCCCTCTTGGCTATGGAGAGAGAGGCGACAAATATAGGGTGTGCTGACATATAGGGCGAAGCTTCGCTTTTTCAATTAATGTATTTGTTTTGTTTATTTATAGACTGCCCTTCCATCCTATGATCTCAGAGCGGTTCACAGAGTACAATACGGGGGGAGGGGAGGAACCCCATGAAAAGAAGAAGAAAGAAACAAGCGCTGCAGAGAAGCGGCCTGTGGGAATACCCGGAGTCCCCTCTGCCCGCCTCTCCGTCCAAAATAAGGGCACATCGCTGCCCCCCCCCGCCGTGGACTCCCCTCCTTGCCTGACTTACTCCTCCCCCACAAACACGTCATCCGGCGGAGTACTTTCAGTTTCGCTTTCCCACCGCAGCTCCCGGGCTCCTTTCCCATTGAGCGGATCTCCATCTCGGTCCCGCCCATCTCGCCTCTTGCTCCGGATTTGGGGGGGGGCTTCCTCCTCTGGGCAGGAGGGACTTGGCGAGGGGGGGAGGCCGATGGGGCGGCTGCTGCTCCTTCCTTGGTGGGGACCGCTCTTGCTCCTCTTGGGGGGCTGCTTCGGTGAGTACCCCCGAGTACCCCCGAGTGCCACAAGTCGGGGTGGGCAGAATGTGGGTGGGCAATAGAGAGAGAGCGGAGGGGCTGCCCACTGCCTAATCCGGATCCAGTCCGCTTTCTAGTCTCTCCTTCCTCCTCCTGATATTCTCATCTGCAGGAGATACTACCCTCCCTGCTGTACTGGAGACCTGCTCTCCCCCCCAAAAGCCAGTCTGGGATTCAGTGGGGAGATCCAGCCAGAGGGGACTCATCGTAGTCCAGAATTGTGGTCTCCCAGCGCCACCCCCCCGAGATGCCCCAGGCGGAACCCCCAAAGGAGGACCTGACAGCCACAGCTGCCCTCTCCCCACTTAAGAATCCCGGCAAGTGGAGGGGCAACCTCGTCGTTTTTTAAAAAAATAAAAATCTGAAAGATCACGAAGAAGACTTAGAAAAAGAATCTGGAAAAGAGCCCAGAGCTTTAAAACCAGGAATACAGGACATAGTATCACTACCTTCAGGATTGGACAAGCTAGAGAAGGGGATACCACCAACAGAACAAGAGCAATTACTTGGTGCAGTCGGAGGAAAAGTAAAATAGATACATCATGTCTCTGCAACTCTTAAGCTGGAATATTCTTGGATTTAATTCCCCGGAGAAAAGGAAAAAAGTCTTTCATCTATTGAAAAAGGAACAATTGGACCTGATTTGTTTGCAGGAAATGCATGTGATAAGGCTCCACAGGAAAGTACTGATTAATAAAAGATTGGGCCAGGAGTTTATTTCATCGGACAATGTCAAAAAGAGAGGAGTTGTAATTTATGCGAAAGAGAGCCTATCACCTAAATTTATTTTTAAAGATGATCAAGGAAGATATGTGGCAATTGAAATTCAAACACAAGGAGAAAAATTTCTGATAGTAGGAGTATACGCTCCAAATGAGGGGAAATCTGAATTTTACAAGAAGTTGCATGTGACACTGATGGACTATATGGATTACAACATTATAATGATGGGAGACATGAACGGAGTGGTATCCACAAACATGGACAAGTCGCAGAGACAGGTAGTTACCAAAGATGGCAGACTACCAAAAACCTTTTTTGAGATGACTGACAATATGGACTTGATTGACATTTGGAGAATAAAGAACCCCCTGGCTAGGGAGGGAACCTTCTTCTCTGAAGCCAAAATGACATGGACAAGAATTGACCAAATTTGGATTACTAGAGACTGGCACCTAAGACTCGAAAAGTGGAAATTTGCCCTAAAATCTGCTCCGACCATAATGCCTTGAAAATGGAGATGAAACTAACACCTACCGGCTCCTTCAGATGGAGGATGAATGACACCTTGTTTAGAGATCAAGAAATTACCAAGAAGGCCCAAAAAACCTTGAGAGACTACTTTGAGATAAATATGAATACCACCATTGAAAAAAGAGTAATCTGGGACGCAAGCAAAGCAGTTATGAGAGGGTTTCTAATTCAAAAGAATGCAATTAAGAATAGAACACAAAAAGAGAAAAAAGAAAAAATCTTGGAAAAAATAAAAGAGGGGGAGAAGAAACTGAGAGCGAAACCAAAATCACAAGAGATTCTGAGAGAAATAAAGTTATACCAAGTTCAATATATGAAGATGATGAATCAGGAAATAGAATGGAAAATTAAACAGATGAAACAAAGGACATTTGAATCGGCTAATAAATGTGGAAAACTGCTAGCTTGGCAAATGAAAAAAGACAAAACTTAACACTATTACCAACTTGGAAGTGGAAGGAAAGAACATCCAGAATCCAGTGGAAATTAGAAAATGCTTCCAGAGGTACTTCAAACAGCTATACACACAAGGGCCACAGAAAGAGTGCGATTTAGACAAATTTTTAAAAACAAATGGGCTTCAAAAAATCTCTCAAGAAAATAAGCTAATGTTGAACTATAAAATAACAGAACAGGAGGTGGAAGGTGCCATCCAGAACATGCAGTTGGGCAAATCTCCAGGGCCAGATGGTTTAACCTCCAAATACTATAGATCTTTGAAGGACTGGATAATTCAACCACTAAAGGAGGTTTGTAACGAAATCTTAGAGGGGAAAAAAGCGCCAGAGTCGTGGAAAGAAGCTTATATTACACTAATACCGAAAAATGAGACTGAAAAGACGCAACTTAAGAACTACCGCCCCATATCCCTGCTCAGTGTGGATTACAAAATTTTTGCAGATATTTTGGCTAAAAGGTTAAAAAGGTATTAGTAGAAGAGATCCATAAAGACCAAGCCGGCTTTCTCCCAGGTAGACACTTGTCTGACAACACGAGGAATATAATTGACATTTTGGAGATGTTGCAAGTGAATATCAATACCAAAGCAGTTTTAATTTTTGTTGATGCGGAGAAAGCCTTTGATAATATTTCTTGGAGTTTCATGAAGAAAAATCTTCAGGGGATGGGAGTTGGTCAAGGGTTTGAAAATGGTATAAGTGCAATATATTCAGAACAAAAAGCTAAGCTAATAGTTAATAATGTGGTAACAGAGGAATTTAAGATAGAGAAAGGGACACGACAAGGCTGCCCAATTTCCCCATTGCTTTTCATTTCGGTCCTGGAGGTTTTGCTAAATATGATTAGAAGGGACCGTTTGATTAAAGGTATACAGGTCGGAGCTAAACAGTACAAATTGAAAGCATTTGCAGATGATTTAGTATTGACGTTACAGGAGCCAGAATCTAGTACTAAAAGAGTTTTAGAAATGATTCAGGAATTTGGTCATGTGGCAGGATTTAAGTTGAACAAGTTAAAAACCAAGGTGCTTGAGAAAAATTTGACTTCGATTGAGAAAGAGAGGTTTCAGAAGGAGACAGGTTTAACATTGGTTAAGAAAGTAAAATACTTGGGGGTTAACATGACTGCTAAGAATTTAAACTTATTTAAAGACAACTATGAGAAATGTTGGTCAGAGGTGAAAAAGGATTTAGAGATATGGTCAAACTTGAAGCTTTCCTTGTTAGGTCGAATTGCTGTTATAAAGATGAATGTATTGCCAGAATGTTATTTCTGTTTCAATCATTGCAAATCTGTGGACAAAATGGACTGTTTCAAGAAGTGGCAGAGAGACATTTCTAAATTCGTCTGGCAGGGCAAAAAGCCTAGAATAAAATTTAAAATATTAACCGATGCAAAGGATAGAGGTGGATTTGCCCTGCCAGACCTTAAACTCTATTATGAATCAGCAGCATTCTGCTGGTTGAAAGAATGGCTGCTTCTTGAGAACACAGACATTTTGGATTTAGAAGGTTTCAACAATGTTTTTGGGTGGCATGCATATTTGTGGTATGACAAGGTTAAAGCACATAAAGCATTTAAAAACCATATTGTCAGAAAAGCATTACTAAATGTCTGGATAAGATATAAGGACTTATTGGAAAATAAAACCCCTAGGTGGCTGTCACCGATGGAAGCAAAGGCTCAGAAAAGGCTCAATATGGAGGCCAAATGGCCGAAATATTGGGAAATTTTGGAACAAGAAGGAGACAAATTGAAATTGCAGAGCTTTGAAAAATTAAAAGATAAAGTGCGAGACTGGCTTCATTATTATCAGATAATGGAGGCATATAATTTGGATAAGAAAATTGGCTTCCAGGTGGAAAAATCAAAATTGGAAACAGAATTGTTAGAACCCAATACTAAGATTTTGTCAAGAATGTATAACTTGTTGTTGAAATGGAATACTCAGGATGAAACTGTGAAATCTGCTATGATTAAATGGGCACAAGATCTAGGATATAATATCATGTTTGCTGACTGGGAACAGTTGTGGACCACAGGTATGAAATTCACGGCATGTAATGCCCTAAGAGAGAATATTATGAAAATGATATACAGGTGGTACATGACACCAGTGAAGCTTGCAAAAATTTACCATGCGCCCGATAATAAATGTTGGAAATGTAAGGAAAATGAAGGTACATTTTTTCACCTTTGGTGGACGTGCCCAAAGATTAAGGCTTTCTGGGAAATGATATATAATGAATTGAAAAAGGTATTTAAATATACCTTCTTGAAGAAACCAGAGGCCTTTCTCCTGGGCATAGTCGGCCAATTGGTGCCAAAGAAGGATAGAATTTTCTTTATGTATGCTACAACAGCGGCAAGAATTCTCATTGCAAAGTATTGGAAGACACAAGACCTACCCACCTTGGAAGAATGGCAGATGAAGGTGATGGACTATATGGAATTGGCGGAAATGACTGGCAGAATCCGAGACCAGGGAGAAGAGTCGATGGAGGAAGATTGGAAAAAGTTTAAAGATTATCTACAGAAATATTGTAAAATTAATGAATGTTAGAATGATGTTGGATAGAAACTAAGTGGTCTTTAGCTGAAAGGTTATAAGGGAAAAAGAAAAAAGGGTTTATTATGTAATATGTAAAAATCTAAAATTACAATATTTTTATGACTAATGATTAGGATACTAAAAGAGGGGAGGGATTTGCTGATCAAAATAACTGAACTGGAATTACAAAAAAAGGAAGGCGTGAGGAGGTCCTGGAAATAAGCAAATGAAGGTCAAGTAATGGAAGGAAAGAATTGTTTTTAAATATTTTTACTTTGTATTTTTTCTTTGTCTTTTTTGTTTTTTCTTTTGTGTGTTTTGTAAAACTTTGAAAATCTTAATAAATATCTTATAATAAAAAAAAAATCATTGTAAATAAATAAATAAATAAATAAATATTTTTATAAGGAAGCTCTGGGTTGGTGTTACTAAAGACATTGAACTCAGCAGAGGACAAACCCTCCCCCTGGGCTCATTAGCTTTTTTGCTTAGCCTATGAAAGATGCCTCAGGGACAAGTGATGGGGAGATGATGGTCCTTTGCTGACCGAGTGCAGCCCATATAATCATTGCTTACAATGGAATAAAATCTGATCCCCGCCTCTCGCTGATTAGCTGACTCAATATTGGGACGTTAGCCTGCATTGTTGTAAACTCGCTGCTATGATCCCAGTCGGAGAGGGTAGACAAAATTGTGATCATTTTGTTGAAACCTTGGCTTTTAAAAATCGTGTGCTGATGGAACAAGTTGCAAGAAAATATAAATGCCTCAGGCTTCGTTGGGAATACTTTGAGATCTCTATCGATGAACTCACTGAAGCTATTAGAATATTGGTTATTAGGTATTAGTTACTACAAACCAGGGTGGATAAATGTTAATGATTTTTTTTTAATCAGATTTTTAAAAAATTAAGTTGGATTTCTTTTATTTTAATTGGATTTTAAAAATAAAATGCTTTTCCAGGAAAAATATTTCTAAATATAGTTTTCTACTTAAGTTACATTATAGTCCAAAGGCTATTCATAAGGAAATAAGGATTTGGTAAATAAATATATGAAGCTTTGCCCCCGCCCCCTCTCTGTGTCCTTTCTAGGCTGCTCCAGTCACTCCTTGCACTACTTATGCACGGGGGTGTCAGGGTCCAGTCAGGGGCTGCCCCCGTTCATTGCTGGGGGGTACGTGGACCACCAGCCCATTGTTAAGTATGACAGCGAAACCGAGAAGGCTGTGCCCCAAGTTTCCTGGATGTTGAAAGCAGAGAAGGACAATGCTCAGTACTGGAAAAAGAGCACCCAGGAATTCCTCAAGCTGGATATGAAATTTAGCCAGTACCTGCTGGACCTACAGAATCAATACAACCAGAGCAAAGGTGAGTGGCAGGCAGGAAGGGAGCTCAGTCTCTCTCTCTCTCTGCCAGGCTTGTCCCTTCCAGGGGCAGGAGATGGTGACTTGAGAGGGAGAATAGTGATTCCTAAACGGGGATAAGCTTCTTTCTCCCTGCCAGGCAGGCTCTTTCCTTTGGTCCCCACCTGCACTCGGCTCTCACCTGGGGCTCCTAGAAGCTTTCAACCTGTGACAGCAGCCACAATCCTGGGAATCAGGTGAGGGGAGCCGATGGGTCTCAAAACCTCGGTGCGTTAGGGAAGTGTATGTGAAGACAGGCTCTGGTGGGTTGAGCAGATAAGACCGAGAGTGGGTCCAACGGTCAAAAAGGGTTTTTTTGCACATGCCGTAGAGCAAACTTATTCAGCCGTGGGCTGGTGCACTGCCCTTCAGACCATGTGGGGGGCCGGACTATATTTTGAAAAAAAGAAAGAAAGAATTCCTATGCCCCACAAATAACCCAGAGATGCATTTGAAATAAAAGGACGCATTCTACTCATGTGAAAACACCAGGCAGGCCCCACAAATAACCCAGAGATGCATTTTAAATAAAAGGACACATGCTACTCATGTGAAAACACCAGGCAGGCCCCACAAATAACCCAGAGATGCATTTGAAATAAAAGGATGCATTCTACTCATGTAAAAACACACTGATTCCCGGACCATCCGCAGGCTGGATTTAGCAGGCGATTGGGCCGCATCCGGCCCCCGGGCCTTAGGTTGCCTACCCCTGCCATAGAGGGAAGTGAGGGGCAGATGGGGCTCATCCACCTGGGAAGGGAGCCCATCTAGGAGAAGGAGAATCCTGATCCTAAACCTCCACTGCCTTGTGGGATAGCTGCAGGAGGAGAAAAGGCTACGGAGTAAACCATACACACATCCACAGCATAGTCCCTAAGGCAGTTGGATGGCGCCTTGCATGACCCCTACGGGCAACACCTGCAGCCAAGCTGGTGCCAAATATCCTGCTCTGCTTTCCTTTGGACCACATCAGTAAGGCTGAGGGGGATGTGTGCCTTGTTTAGTATGTTGGGATACTGCCAGGGAGATAAAGTCCATCATGGCCCCAAGCCGTCTGCCGGACGATCCATCTCACCTCCCGTAGGCAAGCAGCGACATGAGTTTCTAGAAAATATTTTGCCACATTCTAGAGCTCATGCACGCTCTATCAGCAGATAAATGCACAGCCAAAAGTTGCAGTCAGGAGAGCATTATTTACAAGTTTATTCAGCGTTGATCAGAACACAGAAAAACATGACTGCCTGCTGATTTAGTGTCTGCGACACCAGAGAGAAAACGAAAGCAACAGAAAACATAAACATCCTGTGAACAGGAAATACGCAGACTCTGACTCACAAAGCCTGCTCCCTTTTAAGGTGGAACGGAAATATCCTAACATCCTCCCCTTTCCGTGTAACCTGTAGTACCTGTGGTTCAACCCAATTGCAACCTTTGTACATGAACCTTAAGTTGTTCTCTGTTAACAACCTTAGACAACAGATCAGCAGGAATTTCATTTCCTGGCATGTAGGACACCTGAATGAGTCCTTTCTGAATACACTCTCTTGCACGATGTATAAGCTTAATCTGCAAGTACTTGGTCCTTTGCTTGCAACTCTCTGAGTTCAGCAAAGCCAGACACGATCTATTGTCTTGATACACTTGTACAGGACATTTCACAGAAACTCCGATGTCCTTAAACAGTTGCATCAACCATTCACAATCCATGAGTGAAAATGACAGAGCATTGAGTTCTGCTTCACAGGAACTTAGGCTCACTGTCGCCTGCTTCTTGCACAACCAGTCAAACAGACAGTGGTTGTACATGTAGCATACTCCAGAAGTGCTTGTACCATCTGTGGTGTCACTTCCAAAACTTGCATCTGCAAAGATTTCAAGACCTCCAGTCTTCTGACTGGTGAACCTCAGCCTGTAGTGCAAAGTCCCTTTCAAATAGCGGGCTATGCGCTCAGAGCTTTCCAATCCTGAACAGTAGGATTGTTGGCATGTCTGCTAAGCAGGTTACAGCTTACAGCTATGTCAGGTCTTGAGCATCTAGCAATGAAATTCAACTTGCCTAGAATGCATCTGTACAGTGTTGTGTCAGAAAACGCTTCAGCAGTACTGTCTACCTGGTAACCTGTTACCATCGGTGTGTCTGCTGGGTTTGCATCAACCAAATTCAACCTGGTTAATACATCAGCAATTTTCTGTGTTTGGTGTACCAGAAAATTACCTGCTTGGTCCCTCTCCACCTGCAGAGAAAGATAGTTGGATACCTCACCAAGATCCTTCATGTCAAAGTGCTCCTTCAGCTGAGCTAGGGTGCTTTGGTAGAAAGCCTGATTCTTCCAAAACATCAGAAGATCATCAACAAAACATAAACAATACAGTTTGTTTTGCCCCTCCTCCTTGACAAACACACATGGATCAGCTTTGCCCTGGTGAAAACCTAGAGAAAGCAATGTCTCAGTGAGCTTTGTGTTCCAACACCTGGCACTCTGCTTGAGACCATATAAGGATTTCCGCAGTTTACAGACCATTCCCTTCTGTATCTGCATCCCGTCAGGTGGAAGCATATACAGCTCCTCTTCCAAAATCCCGTACAAAAAAGCTGTATTAATGTCATGATGGGAAACATGCAGTTTCTCCTCTGCAGCTATCTTGAGCATCAGCCGAATGCTCTCATATTTGACGGTGGGTGAGTAGGTCTCGTGGTAATCCTGTCCTGGTACCTGTGAAACCTCTGGCAACCAATCTGGCTTTGTGTCTGACTACCTTGCCATTCTGGTCTGTCTTGGCCTTGAAGACCCATTTGCTGCCAACCAGTCTCATCCCTGGGACTACCGGTACCAGTTCCCAAGTTTGGTTCCTATTCAAGGAATCAACTTCAGCCTTCATGGCATTAAGCCAAGGCTCAGCATCTTTAGAGGTTAACTCCTGAACCTCTTTGAAGCTTGAAGGTTCCCACACCTTCTCTGAGCTACTAAGAACAGCAGTTGCTGTCTTAGCAAACTCATCAGCAAATCTCTTTGGAGGTCTGCCCTTTGTGGCTCTCTCAGATCTGCGTACTAGACGCAAGTCTTCTGGACTCATCTCCTCTTTCTTAGGAGAAAAGTGACCAATGGTGAACAGTGGTTCTTCCAGTTCATTGTCAGACGCATCAGACGGTCTGACTGAGGCCTTTGCGCTCTTGTAGTCTGCTGTGTCATCACTGTCACTGACACCAGCAGCAGCGCCGCCCACTGAACTGGAATCCGAACTCTGATCATCATCATCATCATCATCATCATCCTCAGCAGCTTCCTCAGCTTTAGCTGCTTCTTTGACATCACCTTCATCCACCTCTCGGTAACTCTGCAAAATTCCCAAATTTTTCCACCCACTTAGGATTCTACTCAACACTCTTTGAGAACTTTATGGACTTAGAGTTGGTCATCCACACCCTGTATGCACCTTTTCATACCCCATGAACAAACCATGTGCCCCACGCTTCCCAAGCTTGTTGCTCTGTGGGTGTGTACCCACATGTCAGAACCAAAGATTCTCATGTGCTTGATGTTGGGTTTCTACCAAACATCTTCTCATAGGGGGTACAACCAATAGGTGATGACAATCTGCGATTATAAGTGTAAGCAAAATTTGACAGAGCCTCCCCCCAATACTTATCAGGGAGATTGGCATCATGCAACAAGGTTTTCATTCCTTGCAGCAACGTTTGATTTGCTCGCTCCGCAAGCCCATTCATCCATGGCGATCTAGGCGTTGACAAGTCATGCTGGATTCCCTTCTCAGTCAGGAAAGCTTCAAACTGCTGAGAAGTGAACTCCCGCCTCGATCAGTAAACAGACAGCCAATGCGTTTACCGTGAACATTCTCCAACCAAGCACAGAATGCCTTGAACTTGGGAAACGCTTGCGATTTCTGCTCGAGCATAAACACATGAATGTACCTGGAAAAAGAATCAATTAGAACCATGAAGTACCTTGCTCCACCCAAAGAGGGCGCAAGTGGACCAACCAGGTCTGCGTGCACTAGCTGGTAGGGTTTGGAAGCCTGCCTGCTAGACTCCTTGCCTTTTGGAGCAACCTTCACCTTGTTCTCTGCACAAGATACACATTTCATGTGAAACTTACAGGGTTTGATGTTCAAACCTCAACCATCTCTGGCATCTTGGCCAGCGCCTACCAAGACATGTGACAAAATCTTCTGTGTGCATCATGAATGCATCCTGCATGAAGAACTTTGTTAGTTTGTGCAACACAACAAGAATCAACATTAGACACAACAGCATCAATGTCATCATAAGTTATACAGAACAAGCCATCCATAAACTTTGCATGCAAAATGTCCTCTTTGCCTTTTCTGATGACACAGACGCTCCTCTTGAAGGAAATCTCAAAACCACGCCCAGTAAGCTGTGGGACACTGAGCAAATTGTCTGCAGCACCTGGAACATATAGTACATCTTTGATGGTCGTGTGCAGACTTGCCAGTTTCACGGTCCCTTCACCTGCGATTCGCAACGTTTTTCCATCAGCCAGGTGGATCTCACCTTCTTGAGGTTTGAAGGAGATAAATAGGTGGCGGTCCTTTGAGATATGGCGGGTACAGCCTGAATCAACAACAAACCTGGCCTTGGCTTTTGGAGCAGCCTTTGCAGCAAGCAAAACCTTGTTTTCCACCGGCGTGGGCTTTTGCAGCTTGCCCCCCTGCTCCTGGCCATCAGACTTGCCTTTAGCCTTTGGTGAAGCTGTGCCAGTAAACAAAACCTTGTTTTCCTCTGGCGTGGGCTCTTCACCCTCCCTCTGCTTCTGGCCATCTGCAGGCGTCTGCCTCTGTTTACCTTTGCCCTTCCGGCCTCTGCAAAGGCGATGACCTTGGCTCCCACGAGAAACAGAGTTCTCAGCTGCCGACTCCTTGGCTCCCCCCTGGAGGCTGGAATGCTGCCTGGGATGACGTGACAGTCAGCTCCCCTGCAGCTTGCAACCGGTGCCCTCAGCATCCCTGCATTCACTCGCATTCTGGGAAACAGCCAGGACCTCCGATGCAGTCAAACTCTGGGCTGGGATGACTGGCAAATGGGCTATCTTCAAAGCATGCCACATATTACGTGCAGTCAGATTGCCAGCTAGCGTTTTTATTTCCTCCAGAGAGACGGACAAGACGATTACGTCAACGGCCTTCGAATTAGCGGCCCTCCATCTATCTGTCAGAGGAACTGGAGGGGCTTCAGACACAGTATGCCACACTCCAAACTGACGCAGCAAGCTCTCACACCATTTTGCCCAGGTCTGATAGTTGTGCCGATTTAACTTTGGGCACTCAGCAGCCTCAGAAGCCTGGAAAAACTCCATTCCAGGTTTTTACTTGAGCCTTGAGCCTTTATGCCTTCAAAGACGTCTTATCTTAGCAGCTATAAATCTTGAGGCCTTTGGCGCGGCTCCCAGATCCATTAATCTGCCAGCCGGACAACAAAGCTCTTGCCGCGGCAAACAGAAAAGCCTTACTTTCGCTTTTCCTCCACATACCTTTCAGCAGTCTGTCGCAGTCTTACTCTCCTGTAAGTGCTGTGAATCTGGGCCCGAAACCTGTTGTTGGGATACTGCCAGGGAGATAAAGTCCATCATGGCCCCAAGCCGTCTGCCGGACAATCCATCTCACCTCCCGTAGGCACGCAGCGACATGAGTTTCTAGAAAATATTTTGCCACATTCTAGAGCTCATGCACGCTCTATCAGCAGATAAATGCACAGCCAAAAGTTGCAGTCAGGAGAGCATTATTTACAAGTTTATTCAGCGATGATCAGAACACAGAAAACATGACTGCCTGCTGATTTAGTGTCTGCGACACCAGAGAGAAAACGAAAGCAACAGAAAACATAAACATCCTGTGAACAGGAAATACGCAGACTCTGACTCACAAAGCCTGCTCCCTTTTAAGGTGGAACGGAAATATCCTAACATAGTATTATTATTATTATTGTTGTTGTTGTTGTTAAGGGATGCAGGTGGCGCTGTGGTGAGCTCCCGTTGCTCTGTCCCAGTTCCTGCCAACCTAGCACTTCGAAAGCATGCCAGTGCGAGTAGATAAATAAGGACTGCTGCATTGGGAAGGTAAACAGCGTTTTCGTGAACTCTGGTTTCCGTCATTCTCACCACAAGACCTGGAAAGCTGTCTGTGAACAAACGCCAGGTCCCTCAGCCTGAAAGTGGAGATCAGTGCTACAGCCCCATAGTCACCTTTGACTGGACTTAACCTTTCAGGGGTCCTTTGTTGTTGTTTAGTCGTTTAGTCGTGTCCGACTCTTCATGACCCCCTGGACCAGAGCACGCCAGGCACTCCTGTCTTCCACTGCCTCCCGCAGTTTGGTCAAACTCATGCTGGTCGCTTTGAGAGCACTATCCAACCATCTCGTCCTCTGTCGTCCCCTTCTCCTTGTGCCCTCTATCTTTCCCAACATCAGGGTCTTTTCCAGGGAGTCTTCTCTTCTCATGAGGTGGCCAAAGTATTGGAGCCTCAGCTTCAGGATCTGTCCTTCCAGTGAGCACTCAGGGCTGATTTCCTTCAGAATGGAGAGGTTTGATCTTCTTGCAGTCCATGGGACTCTCAAGAGTCTCCTCCAGCACCATAATTCAAAAGCATCAATTCTTTGGCAATCAGCCTTCTTTATGGCCAGGGGTCCTTTACCTTTACCTTACTGTTGTTGTTATTGTTATTATCGGTTTCTATTAATTTATTGGTTTGTTGCTTGTATAGGATATTTTGTTTTTAATGTTTGATGGGGTTTTTTTATACATATGTTGCAAGCTGCCCAGAGTGGCTGGAGAAACCCAGCCAGATGAACGGGATATGAATTTTAAAAATATTATTATTTTAAAAATTATTATTATTCCAAGACCTGGAAAGCTGTCTGTGAACAAACGCCAGGTCCCTCAGCCTGAAAGTGGAGATGAGCAGCCCAGAACCTCCAGACACACTGCCCAGACTTGCACCCTGGTGAGGTCTCTTTGGTGCTTCTAATGCAGCGGTTTGGCTTCACCCCAGGAGGCACACTCCATTCTTTCTTGAGACGGAGGGATGCTGACAACATGTACCAGCCGTGTGGTGGCGTGGGGGGAGTGAAGCAGAGTGGGGCCAAGACATTTTCCCCCACCCTCTAGTGGACAAATGGAGAGGTGGACACACCCCACAGCAGCAGAATTGCCTCTGCCTTCCAGGTCCACTCTTCATAAATGTAAACCTATTTTTCGCATGAATTAAAAGTGGGAGCCCCTGCTCCACCGAGGGGGAGGGTGTGCAGAGTGCTGATTGGCTCATCCATTTATGTAGCGTGCTGAGCGATTGACTTTCTTGGCAGCCATGAAGCCATTTCTGCCCCTTCTCCCAGAGCTTTAACAATAAGTACAAAAATTTAAAAATATATGCACACTTATTTCTTTTGCAGGGTGGGGAGTGCAGATTTTTATTTATCAAGTGTGGGCCTAAAGGGCAAGTTAAGAGTGGGTGGGGAGATGTTGAAGAAGCATTTTAACAATAACTACAACGACCTATAGCCCTGCCCATCTGGCTGAGTTTCCCCAGCCACTCTGGGGGGCTCCCAACAGAATATTAAAAACACGATAAAACATCAAACATTAAAAACTTCCCTAAACAGGGCTGCCTTCAGATGTCTTCTAAAAGTTTGATATTGTTTATTTCCTTGACATCTGATGGGAGGCCGTTCCACAGGGCAGGCACCACCACCGAGAAGGCCCTCTGCCTGTTTCCCTGTAACCTCACTCTCGCAGGGAGGGAACCGCCAGAAGGCCCTCGGAGGTAGACTTCAGTGTGCGGGCTGAACGATGAGGGTGGAGACGCTCCTTCAGGTATATAAAGCATTTTGGGGGGTGGGGAATGTCTAAACTGCCCTTCACCCAAACCTGGAAAGCGAGGGTTGTGTCTTTAATTGAGTCCTGCTCAGGATTGATAGAAGGACAAATCCCACCCCTCCGACAGTTGGGGAGAATCTATTGGAGAGAGAATTGGGGGGATGATGAGACAGTTATTGTTGTTGGGTTTGGGCTTTTATAGAATTGCAGAATTGTAGATGACCCCGAGGGTCCTCTAGTCCAACCCCCTGCAAGACAGGAATCGCAGCTAAAGAGACTGACAGGTGCTCATCCAGCCTCTGTTTGAAATCCTCCAATGCTGGAGACTCCACTACCTTCTCAAATAGCTCTTCCTGTCAGAAAGTTCTTCCTAATGTTTCCTCAGAATTTTCTCAAACCTGAGGCAAAACCCCCCACAACTTTGTGGGGCTTAACATGGGATAGAAATCTTGCTCTGGTGCTGTTGCCCCTCCCCCCAATTGACCTCTTGGGGGTCTCTTTCAGGCTTCCACACTCTGCAGCTCATGTACGGCTGTGAACTGAGCCCAGACGGGCGCAAAGAAGGGTATTACCGGTATGGCTACGACGGGAGGGACTTCCTCACTTTTGAGAAGGAGACCCTCACCTGGACGGCAGCTGACAGAGAGGCCCAAGAGATGAAGAGGAAGTGGGATGCAGAGTTGGCCAAGAAGCAGTACCGGAAGGCCTACCTGGAGGAGGAATGCATTGAGTGGCTGCAGAGATACCTGGACTACGGGAATGAAACTCTGCTGAGGACAGGTGAGATGGGTGGGTGGGGAATGGGAGTGGGGAGGAGGGCTAATGCATCGAATGGTAGAATTATGGAGTTGTAGAGTTGGAAAGGACCCCCAGGGTCATCTAGTCTAACCCCCTGCAATGCAGGGATCTCAGCTAAAGCATCCAGCACAGAGGGCCATCCAACCTCTGCTTAGAATCCTCCAAGGAAGGAGAGTCCACCACCTCCCGAGGGAGACTCTTCCACTGTTGAACAGCTCTTGCTGTTGGAAAGTTATTCCTTTTTAAAAAATATTCAGTCATACCTTGGTTGCTGAACGCCTTGAAACTCATACGTTTCGGCTCCTGAATGATCAAAAACCGGAGTTGAGTGTTCCGATTTTTGAACGATTTTGGGAAGCCAGATGTCTGGTGCAGCTTCCGCGACTTCTGATTGGCTGTAGGAAGCTCCGGCAGCCAATCGGAAGCCGCACCTTCGTTTATGAACAGTTCCAGGAGTCAAACAGACTTCCAGAACGCATTCTGTTTGGGAACGAAGGTACTACTGTGTGTATATATATATAATATATATATAAAGCTAAATTGACAGATCTAATAAGGAGAAAACCCAAAATTATGGTCATGAAACAGTGGGAGTGTCTAAATGATTACTTACAAAACCAGGACTCTGCTACCAAAATCTGGCTGTGTTTAGAATAATCTTGTGAGTAACATAAAAATATAAAGTGAGATATTAAGGAGGCTTAAAGGAAAAATATGAAGAACAGAGGATATGGCGAATGGATTATTAAAAACGCGTGGGGCAAACGGTGGAAGTCTTTTAAAAATATTTTAATTAAGATAGATATGGATAAGATGGAAATACATAATTGAACATAAATACAGATTTGAAATGGTTGTGTATAGTGAATACTTATCTACTTTTAAAATCTTCATTCTTGACTTTTTCTTCCTTTCTTTTTCTCTTATATTTCATCTTTCATTTTTTCTCTTTTTTGTGAACATCTCTTTATAGAGGTGTAAATAATTATATGCATGTGAAGAGGTAAAATATTTGTATTCTTTATATTTTCTAATTTTCCTTTGGTTACATGTATTTTCTTTATTTCTTTGTATATTTGTATTTTTTTTCTATTTTGTACTTAATAAAAATTTAAAAAATAATAATATTATATTATATATTATATTATATTATATTATATTATATTATATTATATTATATTATATTATATTTAATATAAATAATTAAACTTTTCTGTTTTACATTTTAGAATATTCATTTAAACAACCTTAAAATATCAGTGACTGCCCTCCTTCTCTTTTCATGGTTCATTTTACATACCGTAAATCCCTGCATATTTTACATGAACTAAGCCATTCAGTATTCCAATATTACATCCATCAAAACTTATTTACACTGTTGAATTTATCTTTATGAAAGTTATTCCTGATGTTGAGTCTGAATCTCCTTTCTTGTTGGAGGGTGGAGAGGTGATTTCGCTACTTATTTCTCCACCCACCCACATCATATTTCAGACCAACACTCTGTTTTGTGCAGGAAGGAAGTCTGGGAGTGGGTCACTTCAGGCTACAGTGTGTGGATGTTGATTTTTTATTTTTTTTTTTAAAGAGAGAAATCTGCCTGGAAGGGGGTGGCTGATAATTTTGGGTCAGAGGGACAGATAGAACCATGAGCAACTCAGAGAGCTGAAGCAGTCTTCGGACTGTGTGTCAAAACTATAAAAACGTGGGTGTGGTTGGTAAAAATAAATGAGACATTTGAGGGGTTTCGGGTGTGTGGGTGTCATGGGCTGGCTGGATGCAGAGGACTGGTGGGAGGAACCAGCCGAGGAACCCTCAAGAGAAGAAGGGTCAGAGCTCAGGGAGTGGTAGTAGGACAATGATGAACGGTCAAAGGGAGAAGAGGGAGAAGACTGGGAAGTGTCAGAATGTGAAGGGTAACAAGGCTTAGTGAGCTGGGAGAGTCTGTGGCAGAGAGCAGTCCAGAATCAGAGGCAGAAGCGGAGGCTGGAGAGGAGGGAGGCCGGGAGACAGAAGCGAGGCAGGCTGCTGAAGAATCCAGGGAGTCTCACCCTCCTGCTGTGACCAGCTCCCCTCCTCCCTGGTCTCAAAGAACCAGGAGAGGCATGAAGAGGGCAGAGAAGAGGTTAGCTTCATGCAGGCGCAGTCTCAGATTGCTTTGGGGAACACTGAGGGGGGGGGGGGCTTAGACAACTGTGGGGAAGTGGGGACTTTCAGTCTCCCCAGCTACCACGCAGGGGCTTCAAATTGATTTGGGTATCACAGACCCATAGCAGGGAGACCCATGGGGTTTGTCTGAATAATTTCTTTTAAAAATGCACAAAGGTTTCACAGTGGAACATCTATGGGAACAGGTATGGGGACATAATCAGTCTGAGCCATGGGTCAGTTCATCTATTGATGATATTCACTAAAAAGACCTTAAGCATATTTGTGGAAGACAGGGATTTTTAAGTCTGACGAAACACAAGGTAAGTCGATAATTTCTCTCTTCTGACCTTGTCATCTCTTGGGGATGTTGAAGGCATCAGTAATCGAATTTCAGGTCAGGATGGCACTGGATGACCACGTGAATTGCACCAGCTACTGGAGAGGTTCCTTTGTTTTTGGCAGAGCTCCCAGTGGGGAAGGTGATGTGTCAGGCCCTTCCAGACAGCCAGGAGTCCCTCATCTGCCAGGCCTACGGCTTCTACCCCAGAGAGATTAACACCACCTGGAGGATGGACGGGAAGGTCATGGAGCATGCCACTTTCCGCAGGGACGTCGCTCCCAATTCCAACGGGACCTACCACGCCTGGCTCAGCATTGACGTGGACCCCCAGGACAGGAACCGCTATTATTGCCACATAGAGCATGTCAGCCTAACACAGCCTCTGGTCTTGGCCTGGGAGGAGCCTGGTGAGAAACGACAGGAGAGGGGCAGGAGGAGGAGTCAGAGAATCACAATAGAGTTGGAAAGGACCTCAAGGGTCATTGAATTCATCCCCCTGCAATGCAGGAATCTCAGCTAAAGTATCCATGACAGATGACCACCCAATCTCTTTGATGGCCTTCTTTGCTGGATTCTAGGAGGAGAACGTCCTCCCAGAGTCGAACGAGGGACTCCAGTGCTATCATAGGCTAATACTCCATGTGACATCGTCCATACTTTGGGGGTGCAAAGGAGGAGATGTGATTTAGGTTCAGGGAAGTGGGGAGGGCGTGGTATTCAAAGAGCGGAGTTTGAAGAGCAATCTTTGGAAGGAGAGGGACCCTCTCTGGGAGGTGAGAAATCTTACCCGTTTTATTGATATAATTATGTGGTGTTCCATGAGGTTGCTGAATGCCACTCCTAATCTCTGAAGCCATCTAATGGTGAGCGATGGGTTGCCTTATGGGGGAGGGCATTTTTGAGAGAACTGCCATAGCACATTGCTTTGCGCATGGGAGGTCTCAGATTTGGTATGCAGAATCTCTCCTCCAAAAAAAAAGATTGTGAGATGTCTGGATGAGGGTTTGGGAGCTGCCACCAGTGTCTGAACAGAAATATCTTTTGTTTGCTTTTAGCTAAGGGAGGCCATTCTTTTGCCACTCTGGGAAACGTTGGGGGCGTGGTGGCAGCGGCTGTGGTAGTAGTTGTGGTGGCTGCTGTGATCTTCTTTGTCCGCAGTAAGTAAACACTGGATGGATTTGCTGGGTTTTGTCTGTCCTGACTGAGAATGTGCTGATGGCAAAGCCTTCCTGGCAGGTCCCTCACAAGTTTCCCCCACCCATAAATAACCTGTGGAACACCAACCAGAAAGTACCCAAAGGTCAACCCTAACTGTTCTTCCCCACTGCCTCCTGGCCCCTATTCTGATATGTTTGGGAAGCAGGATTCATGTGGGTTACATAATGTAATAATGGTTCCAAAATACCAAGGGGCTGGCAAATACCTGTCATCTAGACCAACGACGGAGAATTTGTGGCCCTCCAGACTCCGATATGGACCACAATTCTCATCAACCCTGACAGTTAGCCATGCTGGCTTCTGGGGACCAAAGTCCAGCAACATTGGCAGAGACACAAATATCCCTGACCTCTAGCCCAAATTTGCACATGGATACCATATATAAATGCTGTGAAAATGCTTTTTAAAAACCGTTTTGAAAAAGGCATTGAATTTGGCATAGCTCACTGTCACCATCTGGTGTCACATTAATATATTACACTTTACAACACATTTAAAATGTTTCATTTGCAGCTGTATAACTGAGCCTACGGTACAATTGTTGGCGATTGAGTCGCCGTGTGTCCTGTAGATCTGTGATGGTAGCGATCTACAACTGGGGTTTCCAACCCTTCTCGAACAGTGGGGACATTTTAAATGTCATGAAAGCGCTGTGGGACCAGAAATAAAATGGCAGCCATGGGCAATGGACCATAACACATTTTCAGCAATTCATATAACATTAAAAAGAGATACCTCGCCAGCCAATGGAGACCGGGAACAGGAATTAAACTTGTATGGCACCTGTGAAGGTCTTCCTTGGAGTCTCGGAGGCAGTCGGAGCCCTTGGTCAAGAACGAGCTCCTTCTTGCTGTGCATTGCAAAACAGCTGCTGGAGCAACAAGGGTTTGCCCGCTTCCACCCCAAATGATATTTTGTTGAAGTGGGGAGAGAGAAAGCAAGCAGCAGGGTTGGGCTTCCTGCTTGCCCAAGTGTCCCTTCCTGTTTGTTTGTTTGTTTGTTTGTTTGTTTGTTTGTTTGTTTGTTTGTTTGTTGCTTGCTTGCTTGCTTGTAGGCCATGAGTACCATGAAAGCCCTGCTTGCAATCTCTTGTTGGGGCAAGTGATGGGGGGGTGGGAAGAGGAAGCAGCAAAGTAGACTCCACTGGTTGCTTAGCCAGTTTCTGCCCACCGGCCACATGTAACTGGCAGCAGTGGAATGTCAAATTTCAGCAGCGCCCTGTGCAATGCCAAAATTTGGAATCCCCGCCTCTCACGCTCCATCCTCTCCCCGATCTGATTTTCTTATTCGGTTTCTGTAGAGAAAGTACGAATGAAAGCAGCCTATGAAAGAACGTCAAGTGAGTGACTCCTTTTTACTTTGAAAAGTGTTTGTTTTTGTTGTTGCATGAATATATTGGTGACCGCAGGTGCCAGAGAGGGCAAGGGTTCAGTCATCAGGTTTGCCCTGGAATTTTATAGCAGCCACTAAGTGCTAACTGCCTGTGATATAGTGGTCACAGTAGGGTTGGCATGTTGTTGAGCTTTTATTTGCACGATAGCCCAAAAGATTGTTGATCTCGCCCCGCAAAAAACAGAGGCAGAGTTGACAGAGACAGAGCCCAGACATTAGCTTAAAAGTGTAAAAATCCCCCCCGGATGGGCATGTAGACCCCCAAAAGAGGACATGTCTGGGATTTCCAATACGTATAGCAACCCTAGGTCAGAGGTCACAGGCGGTCAAAGACCCGTCACTATTTCTGGAGCAGGCTCTCTGTCTCCAGCATCCCATAACCACCCAATGAGCATGAAAGGAGAGTGTGTGTTTTTAGCCACAGTGTTCCACAGCTAAACATTTAGGAACAGTGAAAAACACAAGGCACTTCCGTTTCAGGAGAATGGTGTATGACAGGGCCAGCCCACCTAGGAGGCAAGGGGAGGCGACTGCCTCAGGTGGCAGGATTCAGCAGGGCAGCAGATCCCCATGTCAATCTTTCTCCCTATGCCCTGGGTATAAATCTCCCCTCACCCCTTCTTCCCTGGTGGGGAGTGGGAGGCCATTTTGGGGTCTGCCTCAGGTGTCAAAACGTATTGGGCTGGCCTTGGTATGTGAGTTTTGCTACGTACAATGGGACTTCACAGAAAACACAACTTAAGGCGACATTGGAGCACTGCACAATCATTTGCACATGTACACGCACAGATAATAGTATATCCAGGCAACACCTGGAGAACTGCATTGATGGTTGCAAAGCACCCCAAATTATTATTCCTGTATGATTATAATTTTATTTATAATCTTAGGAGGTTGTAGACCGAGACGTATGTTAACTTTTGGACTTAATGGGGCATGGAGGAGTATATGTGTGCAAGCAGAGAGGAAAGGTGCAAGTGAAAATGAGAACTCCCTCCCTAAGACACAGGCAGTGATACGCACTCTCTTTATTTTCTCCTTTTTGCAGCAAGCAGCCAGGAGCCCGCCAGCTCCTCCGTCGGTAAGTGGGGAATGGATGGGGATGGATGACCACCTTGAAAACAGGCCTCCGTGGGGAAGGGATCATTCTTTTGGTGATTTTATTATTTATTATTCAATGTATATCTCGCCCTTCCTCCCAAGAAGCCCAGGGGTTCTACCCAGGGTCTGAACAACAAGAATGGCTTTATATTCCGGATCGGGCTGCTTAGTGTCCTTGTGTATTTCCCACCTTCCCTAAAGGGAGAGGCTTGGCTGAGTTGCTGGAGCCTCCTCTGGAAACCTTAAGTCTTTGCTCTGAGCATGTTTATTTTTAGCGTGGCTTGATAGGACAAGGGATTGGAGCAGGTGGCCTCTGTGCCATCGAATGCCCCAATACTGACAGCTTCATCATGCTTCTTCCTCTTGTTCCTCCTGCAGTGGACATTCAAGGCAGCACAGAAACAGAAATGAGGAATTTTCAACGAGGAGGGAGGTCACCTTCAGATGACTTCTCTTTATGAAATACCTGCCTCCAAACCTGCCCATCCCAGCGGGGAGAGGCCTCCAGGCTGACTGGCTCCTCAGGGCTGCTTTGAGATGGGAACGTGGTTGGCATCCAGAACTATCTCCCCCTCTGCAGCGAAAACAACAGACTACACAAAGAACAAAGCGACAGGAATTTGACCTCTGAGGAGTCAAAAACCATTTCAGCCTCTCAAGACACTCAGTTAAGTGACCTTAGACTGGCCGTCCTGCCACCAAAGGAGCAGCAAAAGGAGACTGCAAGGCAAAAGGGCCAAATTACTGTTGCCCAAGAGGTTTGGTGCTTTCAGCTGTGGACTGAATTGGGAAAAAGGGTTTTTTGTTGCCCCGTGACAGGCATTGTTTTTATTGTTGTTCATTTATTAAATTTGTCTGTTGCCCTATACCCGCAGGCCTCAGGGCGGTTCACAGGATAAAATCACAACCCAATAACACCCTCAAACACATTTTAAAAGGTGTGCTGCTGAGAGGGGCTCCAGACGCAGGGAAGAAGCCATCCGGCCTCCTTGCCAACTCTGTTCCTAGGTGCCCTGGCCAGGCGGGACGTTGGTGCTGAACCCAGAGGAGGAGAGCGGGAACTCCTAGGGCAAATGGACGTGCCTCCAGTCCGCAGGCCAGAGAAGAGGCCCCTGCAGTGCAGACCTTTTTGGTCGTCTGCTTTAATTTCATACAGCTGAAGGCATTATCCAGTCAATGTGGGTGATGTATTATTGGGTGGGGATTGGAAGTGTGTTTCTTCTGCCGAGAGAGAGAATCACAGGAGGAAGACAGGAAGTTGCCTTACACTGAGTCAGAGAGCCATTGGTCCATCTAGCTCTAGACTGCCTGCACTGACTGGCAGTGGCTGTCCAGGATTTCATAAAAGGTTCCCTCCTGGTCCTACCTGGAGATGCTGTGGATTGAACCTGGAGTCGTCTGCATGCAAGTTTCCAGCCCTGAGCTATGACCCTGAATGGTTCTCCTCCACTCATTGTATTCTCCACAACAACCCTGTGAGGTAGGTTAGGCTGAGAGGCAGTGACTGGCCCAACGTCACCCAGTGAGCTTCATGGGCGAGGGGGGATTTGAACCCTTGTCTCCCAGCTCCTACTCCAGCACACACCTGCTCCCAAATCCTTCCGTTTTCATGTCTCTTAAGGTGCCCCCTTCCTCCTCCTTCCCACTCCCCTGAAAAAAGTTCTGCCACACCAAAATCAGATTGTCCCAACTGCAATTCAGTGTGGATCTTGGTGCTGCCCCAGACCTTCTGCTGCTCACAGACGCTTGGGGTGCCAGTGGCCCAGGAAAGGGTGTTATCTGTGGCAGCTCTTAAATGGTGGCATCTCTGCGCACAGAGGGGGGTCTGACACCTTCACTTTACAGCTGCTATTGTTTGCTAAAACACACCTCTTTGCCCTGCCCTTTGGCACCTCAGATATGTCCTTTTGAGATCCACACGACCACTGTGACTGGGATTTTTAAAAACGGATTTTACTGTTGAATTTTAGGGCCTGCTGGTGAAATGCAGGTAACGTTTGACTTTTCCTTGCATGTTGCATTTATGTTGCTCATTTACAATTTCTGAAAAGTTTTTTTTAAAAAAAGAATGACTGAATGGTTTTCAATGTCAATAAATTCAGCGTTGGAATATCTTTTCCTCCTCCCCTTTGATTGAAATGTGTGAGTTGAGAAGGCATCAGGCGGCACATACATTTTGTGAAATCAATCAATCAATCAATCAATCAATCATAGCAGCATTTCATTTCTTGTGGAAAGTGCTCGGGCTCGGACTATGGCCAGCCCCCAGTGGATTCCCTGCAAGAAATGGTGAAATGGTGATGTATGTTTCCCGGGTGAGTAGGGGGACCATGGCATTGTAGCAGAAGGACCATCGCCAGATGGGGTCCAGCATTTGGAGGGAGGGGGAATCTCAACATCCATTTCATAATGCTGCTACCAGGTGCCCCTGGGAACATTCTGGTCTCACTGGGAGGTGGTTGAAGCTTCCTGGGGCTGTTGGAGTGTGAAGGCCTTCTGGGGCCCCTGGGGAGAGTGCTGTTTTTCTAGAAAAAGGGGTGCTGGAACTCGCCATGAAGGCTGCCCTTATTCTCTTAGGATGGCAAAGGTGCCCACCTGAGAGGTGAAGGAACTGAGTTCTGGCTGGAAAAAGCCCTGGCCCTAGCCATGTTCTGTTTGCCCTGCTGCTTCCCCCCCGAAAATCCACTCTTTACTGCTAAATCGGAGCAAACATCAATCTGCAGAAGACCTGATTGATGTTTGCTCCGATTCAGCCGTGAACAGCCGGTTTCTACAGTGGAAAGAGGTGGGAGAAGTGGAAGAGTGGATGAGACCTATTAAGTAGTGGGTTGACAAAGCAGACGACACAGAGATTCCTCCAAGTAGTTCTTTATAAGTAAGCTGGAACTGAATTGAACTGAACAGCTCAGCCGGCCTGCTTTTATAGGCAGCCGGCTGTCACTTTGTAACAACAACAACCCAGGGTTTCCCGCCTAAATTAACTGACATGGACCTGAGTGAAAACTATATACACAATACCCCTGGTGGCCAGGGTGAGCACTTCAATACATAACAAGCCCCAGTCACTCATTGTGAGGGGACAAAAGCATCACCCGACAAACAGCCAAATCTGTATATTAATTCCTCTCAAACGGGCTGTGTAAGGGAGGAAAGTGGTCAGGGCAAGGCAGGTCCCACCCTCCTGCCTGCCTGCCAAGAACGGAAGCCATTTTGTGAAGGCCAGGATGCAGAGGAGAAGAGGAAACAAAATGGTGGTGTTTCGCTGGTGCGTCTCTTTACTGGCTCAATGACATCATGCCATGCAGCCTGAAGATTATTAAAAGTCTCAGGCTGGATTTTTGCAAACTGACTAGTGGCCACCTCTCGCAGTCCAAAAAGTAGCTTGGGGCCTGCCTTAAAGAGCTGAAGCCCCACAACACTGAGAAATGCCCCCTTTCCCCTCAAGTGACAAACCAAAAGCCGCAACAGCCCTCCAGGATTGCAGCCTGGCGGGGAGATCGTTACCCAGAAACGTCTTTCAGAAGGACAGTGTTTGGTCTTTCCTGACTTTGGCACATGGTGATCAAGCACAGAAACCACACCAGGCACTTTGCCCTCCCTCCAAGGAAGAAGTGGCTGGCTTGGCCTGAGCACACATCCTCTTTGGGCTCTGGGGAGGGTCTGCTCACAAGGCCTTGTGGTTGTGTGCAAGTATGTTGCGTGCATGTGGGGAGTTGCCGGTATCATTTTGCCACGGCTCTTACTGTCTTGCATTTTCAACAATTGCAAATCTCTGATATATGTGGGAACCTTGACCTTTTTTTTTGCAACCTGTGACTTGCTTCAACTGGTCCCTTGAAGGGTTTCTTAGAAATCACCTGATTTCCATTTCAGCTGGGTAAGAAAACAGCCGGCAGGGGGCAGCGGAGGATAGAGAAAATGAGAAAGCGAGAAAATACAAATGGGACTGTGGAGAAATGGGTGAGGGTGTCTTGTGGCAGAGAGAGAGCATGAGGGCAGGAAACAAACACAAACACACCCCAGTGTTCATGAAGGACGACTATTTTCTCTCTCTTTTTTTTTTTTTAATAATAATTTTTTATTAAGGTTTTAAACAAACAAAAAAGAAAAACAACACACACAAAAAACAATACAAAACTTAACAATATAAACACAAAACAATTAATAACAAACTCTCTTTTCCATTTCCAATTTTAAGTTACTTATTTTCTGGACTTCCTCATACCTCCCTCTTTTGTATTCCAATCCACATTATTTATCCAGCAGTTTCTTTTCCACTTTTTTAATCCCAATCTTTAATTTAATAAAATGTTAAAATATATAACTTCAACTTTTTTAAACCTAATCCTTGGTCTTAATATCCTGTAACTTTAAAGTATTCCCTTTTAAAATCAAATTTCCATTTCTTTGAACTTCTTTAATCTTAATCTTTAATCTTAATCTATCCTTAACTTTAACCTGTGCAGCTGGAAACCACTTATTTTCAGTCCAACATCACTCTAACATTCCTTAATTTTGCAGTGTTTCTGAAGATAGTCTTTGAATTTCTTCCAATCTTCCTCCACCGACTCTTCTCCCTGGTCACGGATTCTGCCAGTCATTTCCGCCAATTCCATATAGTCCATCAATTTCATCTGCCATTCCTCCAGTGTGGGTAGCTCTTGTGTCTTCCAATACTTTGCGATGAGTATTCTTGCTGCTGTTGTAGCATACATAAAGAAAGTTCTATCCTTTTTTAACACCGTTTGGCCGACTATGCCCAGGAGAAAGGCCTCTGGTTTCTTCAAGAAGGTATATTTAAATACCTTTTTTAATTTATTATATATCATCTCCCAGAAAGCCTTAATCTTTGGGCACGTCCACCAAAGGTGAAAAAATGTACCTTCAGTTTCTTTACATTTCCAACATTTATTATCAGGCAAATATTAGATTTTTGCAAGCTTGACTGGAGTTATGTACCACCTGTATATCATTTTCATAATATTCATAATATTATATTACATAATATTCATAATATTATATTACAATAATCCTGTCAGGAGGTGAGCAGAATATGGATCCTTGTGGGCAGACTATCCCTGTCCAGGAAAACCTGCAGTTGGTGAACTAGATGGAGCAGGTAGAAAGTGAAGCCTAAGACGTCCCTGAGGTGACTGAGCCCATTGAGTCCCAAAAGTGGGTCCTGGAGAGCCCCCCTCAAAACAGCCAGCCTCCTTCTTTACAGGAGCTTATCTTGCAACCCCGAATTGTCGCTGTGAATAATGGCCAAGAAGAGAAGGACTCTGAGAGAGTCACTTTAACAGGGGAAACCAGAAGAGCCTGGCTGGATCCGGCCAAAGGCCCCTCGAGTCCAGCCTCCCGTCCTCACAATGGCCGACCGGATGATGCCTCCTCTTCTGGGAAGCCCCAAAACAGGCCCTAAGCGCCAGAGCCCCACTCTGCCCTCCTCCTGGGACTTCCAGAAATGGGGATCCAGAAGCATGGCTGCCTCCAAAGGGGGAGCAAGAGCGGAGCCATCATGGCTGGGGGCATCCATAGCCCTCTCCTCCTTCTCCATGAATTAGTCGCAACCTCTTTTAAAGCCATCCAAGAGATATCCTGCAGCAACAGAACAAAATATGAGCTATTTGTCACGTTTGTCAATGTTTAGGACGGGGCGAATGGCATCTCCCTGAGCAGCATTTGCGCCTTGTTTGGGGAGGGAGGTTCAGTTTCTTGACCCTCATCCAGCCCATCACTGACTCTAGTCGCTGGTCCAGCTGCCCCACAGTCTCCGCCTTTCTGCAAATGATTATGGGGGCTGTTTTCTCCAAATATGCTTTGAATATACTGTCACACAGCATCCCAGTCTCCGAGAGGGGCATGTTTTCAGGGGATCCAGGCATTTACACAGAGAGTTGGGTTTATTTAGAAGGAGGGACGGAAGAGATGGTGGTGTCTTTAGGGTGTGGGGTTTATTTGCACCTATAGACCACATGCACCTTCGATGGAGGGGCTCACAGTATTCCCACCCCAGGAGATCTTGCTTCTCCCAGAGTCAGCGCCTTGGCATCCAACAGAAATCAAGCCTGGCACTGAAACAGCTTCTCCACCTGCAGCCTCTTCTCACAGCTCTTCTCAGCTCACACACAAACTTTTTAACTTTCTAACTACCAGGCAGTTTGGGGGGTGAGAGCAACTTATTTTGTTATACCAGTGAGGGTACTTAGGTGACATCTATGGCCATCATCCCACCGAGAAAGTTCAGCAATGGATCCCTCCATTAGATTTCAACCCTGGCTGGATCCAGCACCCCAGGAATTAGAAGGGACTCAGGCATCCTGCAGACTAAGACCAACCCCCAAACTCACAACAATATTTTGGCACCAGACAAGGGGAAATAAGGATGATAGAGATCATGCAGCTCAGGAAAATCTCCAAAATAATTCTTTACCTTCCGACTTCACAGCCCGCCCCCCCTTAAATCCAAAGCTTCCTTGTACCTGGGCAAGGAGCGGCCACTACTTGTTTCTTTCCTGATTTCTTGGAAAAGGCAGTAGCTTCTGCGTGTGTCCCATGCTTAGCTCATGTTTCAAACGTTCAGGCTTCTGGAAGTGGGATGTGGGCCAAGCACTCTCTGGGCCAAGCACCCAGCCTTGGCTCAGGGCCTTCCAGAAGAGGTTTGGCAGCCGCTGGGTCTTGCTGGCTGTGCAAAGGGGGCCTCCCTGACCCCAACACCCAGGGCCTGCAGACTTAAGAGGGTCCCAGGCAGGGGGAGAGAAACTCATGTTGGGGCCAGTATGACTAGAGAAGGAAGCAGAGATATGTGGAGATATAAAATGCCCTTTTAAAAAGCACATGGGGAAAGGAAATTGTGGCAAGCTGGTGGGCTCTGGCCTGACCCTGTGCTAAAACCAAACCTGTTTGTCAGCCTCCCAGCACCTGCTGCGCTTCTCTGGGTGGTCATACGCTCTCTCCCTCTCTCTGTTTTGACTTCAACCCTGAGGTTCAGCCCTAGTTGCAAAACTAAGCATTTATTACAAGGCACACAGTTAACTGCTGGAACCCCCTGTCACTAGATAGAAGGACACAGGAGAAGAAATGGGCTGCTGGGTCACCCCAAAGGGGCCCATTGAGTCCAGCATGGTGGTCTCCCAGTGGCCAACCAGATGCCCCAGTAAGGAAGCATGCAAGGAAGACGGGAGGGACACCCAGCGAGTGGGATGCTAATGCATTTACTGCCTCTGGTAGTGGAGGAAGAAGGGAGCCATCGTTTAAGACATGTAAGGGCTTTTTTAAAAAAAGGACACAGGAGGCTTACTTGCACTGACTGTGGGAACATTTATATAATTTAGCAGAGTTTAAACGATCCCCTGTTTGAGTTTATGCAGCAACAAGCAGATTGCTAACTCGTTTGAGTCCTATCAATATTTATACCTTCCTGGTTGATAATCCCTTCTGTCCCTCTAAACAAAACACACATGCATCTGAATCATATTAACAGAAACTACTTTACTTTCAGATTCATTCAGTTTACAGAGTTGTTCCTGAAGGCAGGCTTTAGTTACTTAACAGATAAACTATATACTAGAGAGTAGTGAATCATGAGAAGACTGCATTTGAGCAAGGGCGTAGGAAGGGGGGGTGGGTCACCCCAGGTTCCATCATGGAGGGGGGTGACAAATAATCAAGGAACGATTACTGCCCTACTAGGGCAGTTCATAAAAAACTACGCATATCAGTCAATATATTGACCCTCCTCCATGAAAATAGCTGTTTACTTGGCTGTTTTCCTGTGTTGTGAAGGCTGAAATTTCAACTCAGTGGAGCAGGGTCGCCATCCCAAAGAGGATAAAATGGGCAGACTCTGGTACTCTTTTGTCCTCCCCTCCCCCAATGTCTTTCTATCTGAGCTGGCTCCCTGCCTGTTACGTCACATGCGGGGAAACCCGTGTGGGGTTCCTCTCTGTGTAAAGTCTTCAAGCTGTTCCTGCGCATGCCTGACAAATCTGCGCCATTGTCAAAATTTATCTTTCCCCCCACCTCCAGTCTCTGTTGTTGTGTGTCCTGGTTGAGGGGAAAAATAGAAGACGGATGGCCATTGGTCAGGGATGGTCTAGTTGAGATTCCTGCATTGCCCCAGGGATTTGGCTATACAGGGATTTGGCTGCTAAACAGTCCTGTTTTTTAAATAAATGTTTTTCTTTTCAGAAAATACAGAGCATGGTGAAATCACAATAAATAAAACCTCCCCTTTAGTAGTTTCAAGCACTACTACAGGTTCCTCATAATATCTGTAGTGCATTGTTTACTGTGACAGCACCTGCACTTTGGAACTCCCTGCCTATTGCAACAAAGCACGTGCCTTTGCTAGACTCTTTTCGGGCACCTGCTAAAAGCATTCTTCTTTAGGCAAGCATACCTAGATGCTTAGGAAGTTGAAGTAATTTTAATCTTAATATTTTAGCTTTTGTATGTTTTCAAGTAGGGCTGTTAATTTTTATTGATTTTACTGCTGTGATGTTTTGTTTTGGTAAACCACTTTGTAGGTTTTAAAAAATAATTTTTATTAAATAAATAAACAATAAATATAAATAAAATAACACAAGCCAAAACACAATCCATCCTGTAGATTTAAGTATCTGTCCATAGTCGCCTACTTGTTATCAGAGGCCCAGCATCCACATTCCTTTGTAAGAAAATATTAAATAATGTAAAACCATTTTTGTAGGCAATTAAAAAAAAAAATCAATGTCGGGGGAGGGGTGACATGAAATTTTCCTCACTGGGTACCACCTGACCTTCCTACCTCTCTGCATCCCAGAAGTTACCAGTCAACACTCCCAGCAGCAACCCACCAACAGACCAACTGCCACATAGAGGCAGTTAGTCCTCTGGGAATGTTGGGCTTGACTGACAGCTTTACAGACTCAGCCCTGGAGTCCATCTCCCTGGGGATCTCACAGCCCCCCTCCCCAGTTCCAGAGGAGGGGATTCCCAGACCCCCCTGGAGATGCGGGGATTGAACCTGGGGGAACCTGGGGTCTCCCAAGCAGCTTCTCTTCCACTGAGCCAAGGCTTCACCTTCTTGCGCCTCTCCAGGGAAGGTGTTCTCTTGGACCCACCCTCCAAACTCCCCTGAACCTGGGGTCCTCCCCTGGCCACCCCCCTCCGCCCTCCCTGCAGGGCAGGACAGGAAGAGCTGAGAGGGAGGGAGGGAGGGAGGCAGGCGGCGATTCCCAGCGAGGAGCTGCAAGAACTTCCTCGTTCCCTCTTCAGCCTCGCTCGCCACTTGTGCCTCGAGTTCTGCCCGGCGACCGATGCCGCCATTTGCGCGCATATTTCCGATTGGTGGAATATTTTCCCCTTGGCCAATCCCGGCTCCTGCTGCTGGTTCCGCAGGCGGGGCAGAGAGCGGCTCTCAGAGTCGGAGGACGTTGCTGGAGTAAGAGGAGGAGGAAAAGGGCGCTTCGTTTTGGGGGGAGATGGGGGTCCTCCTCCTCCGCTGGCTCCCCCTGATCCTGGGGGCGGCTGCCCACCTGCTGCTGCTCCTGGACTGCGCAGGTAAAGACTCTGCTCTGGGGCGAGGGGAGAAAATAATCCCTTCCCAACCATCTGTTTCCCAGACTTGGGGCTTGTTTTGTATGCCGTCCGGGGCAGGGGCCGCTTCACTCCTTGGCTCGGGGCTCAAGCAAAGAACAAAACAAAGCTGGAAGGTGTTGGCAGGATTAATGGCGGGGAAAGTGAGTCGCCTGTCTCGCCCCCCCCCCCCGCAGTTTCGTGTTGACTCTGGTTTGTGTTTTGTGTGTCTGAGAGAGAGATACAGATACAGAGTCTTTCCTCTTCTATTTTTCACTTTTCCTCTTCTAACCCTCAGCCGCTCTGAAAACTCAGCCAAAAACTCTGGAGACCAGCCTGGGGGTGGGAGCTGGACGCGTGTAGAGCCTTCATTGCGGGGGTAACGTCTGAATAAGGGGTCCCCACCCGCAATTCCCAGTGTTGTTTTGTTCAGGAGTTCCCTTTCACTATCATCATTCACCATCAGGTTCTTCTGCTTTACAATTGTAACTCCCCCTAAAAGAAAACACTTTCCTGCTGCCTGTCGAAAATGTGGGTTTCGTAAATTATGCAGGGGGCTTCTCTGTGCCGTTTCTGTACAGCCCCTTGTGCACGAGGGGCATAAACAACTCCTGAAAAAGAAGTGGGGGCCCCCACCCTACAGCCTATTCCCCTTGAATAGTCTCCCTCCCCCCAAAAAAACATTTCAAAAATGTTGGAGCCTCTTCCTGGCTTCTGGGGCTCCTAGACATGAATTGCCCTTCCTCGGAATATTCCTGCTCCCTCAGCCCACCAGTCCACTGGCTCTGCATACTATTCAAGGATTTATCCCTATTAAATTCTTTTTTTTTTTTTTTAAATAATTTTTATTAAGGTTTTAAACAAAGAAAAAAGAAAAACAACACACAAAGAACAATAACAATAAAAACACAAAACATAACAATTAAAAACAAACTCTCTTTCCATTTCCAATTTTAAATTACTTATTTTCTGGACTTCCTCATACCTCCTCTTTTGTATTCCAATCCACATTATTTATCCAGCAGTTTCTTTTCCACTTTTTTAATCCCAATCTTTAATTTAATAAAATATTAAAATATATAACTTCAACTTTTTTAAACCTAATCCTTACTCTTAATGTCATATAGCTTTCAATTTTTCCCTTTTATTATCAAATTTCCATTTCTTTAAACATCTTTAATCTTAATCTTTAATCTTAATCTATCCTTATCTTTAACCTGTACAGCTGGAAACCACTTATTTTCAATCCAACATCACTCTAACATTCCTTAATTTTGCAGTGTTTCTGAAGATAGTCTTTGAATTTCTTCCAGTCTTCCTCCATCGACTCTTCTCCCTGGTCACGGATTCTGCCAGTCATTTCCGCCAATTCCATATAGTCCGTAAGTTTCATCTGCCATTCCTCCAGCGTGGGAAGTTCTTGTGTCTTCCAATACTTTGCGATGAGTATTCTTGCTGCTGTTGTTGCATACATAAAGAAAGTTCTATCCTTTTTTAACACCATTTGGCCCACTATGCCCAGGAGAAAGGCCTCTGGTTTCTTGGGGAAGGTATACTTAAATACCTTTTTTAATTCAAGCGTATCCCTATTAAATTCTTAATTCCACATTCCTGATTGCTGCCTTTGGTGTTTTTCTCCTTTTGGGGTTGCCACTCATGTTCTCTGTTTAACTAAAAAAATGTATATCCTGCTCGATTGTGGTAAAAACTCTTATTGATTTACAGGAAATAGTAAAATAATAAAAACAGTTTAAAGCATTAAAAAATAACTAAAATTAGCATTGAGAGGTCAAAACTCGTCAACATTTGCCTATCTGGATAGGGTTGCCCAAAGAAAAATGTTTTAAGCGGACACTTTTGTGAGACAAGCGTATTCTTTGTTTTTTTTTGTGTGTTTTTTTTTAATAAATGATATTTATTCCAAATTTAAAGTTACAAAAAAGAAAAAGAAAAACCATACAAAATACAAAGAAAACTTTAACCGTAACAAAGCGTAGAATGAACAAATAAAAAAGAACAATAAAATAGAATAAAAAAGAAGACTTAACAAAAGATATAAAAATACATTAAGTTAAAATAAAACAAAAACAGATTAAACCTTTACTTAGCCTTTTTCCCTTTACTTATTTCCATGACCTCCTCTCACCTCCCAATTTTGTATTCTAGTTCAGATCGTATTTCCAGCAATTCCTTCTAACCTTATTTTCATTTACGTATTTTAAAATTAAAATAATGTAATTAAACCTCCTCCATTTCATCAATTTCAACAACTCATTTTTGCTTAGTCCATTATATCATATCTACCAGAACGACCTAATATTCTTTTTCCAACCTCTTTCTAACATTCTTTTATATTGCAGTATTTTTGAAGGTATATTTTGAATTTTTTCCAATCTTCTTCCATCGACCCTTCTCCCTGGTCTCGAATTCTGCCGGTCATCTCAGCCAGTTCCATGTAGTCCATCACTTTCATCTGCCATTCTTCTCGGGTAGGCAATTCTTGTGTCTTCCAGTACTTCCCAATGAGTATTCTTGCTGCTGCTGTAGCATACATAAAGAAAGTTCTATCCTCCCTTCGCACCAATTGGCCGACCATGCCCAGAAGAAAGGCCTCTGGTTTCTTCAGAAAGGTATATTTAAATACCTTTTTCAATTCATTATATATCATTTCCCAGAAAGCCTTGATCCTTGGGCATGTCCACCAAAGGTGAAAAAATGTACCCTCAGTCTCTTTACATTTCCAACATTTACTATCTGGCAAATGATAGATTTTTGCTAGCTTGACTGGGGTTAAGTACCACCTGTAAATCATTTTCATTATATTTTCTCTTAAGGCATTGCAAGCCGTAAATTTCAAACCTGTGGTCCGTAACTGTTCCCAGTCAGCAAACATAATGTTATGTCCAAAATCTTGTGCCCATTTAATCATAACAGATTTAACCGTTTCATCCTGTGTATTCCATTTCAACAGCAAGTTATACATTCTTGACAAATTCTTAGTTTTAGGATCTAACAATTCTGTTTCCAATTTTGATTTTTCCTCCTGGAAACCAATCTTTTATCTAAATTAAAAGCCTCCCTTATTTGATAGTAATGAAGCCAGTCTCGAACTTTAGTTTTTAGTTTGTCAAAACTCTGCAGCTTTAGTTTATCTCCATCTTGTTCTAGAATTTCACAATATTTTGGCCAGTTTGTCTCCATATTAGTTTTTTTCAGAGCCTTAGCCTCCATTGGTGACAACCACCTTGGTGTTTTACTTTCCAACAAATCCTTGTATCTCACCCAGACATTAAACAATGCTTTCCTGACAATATGGTTCTTAAAGGCCTTATGTGCTTTAAACTTATCATACCATAAATATGCATGCCATCCAAAAACATTATCAAAACCTTCTAAATCCAAAATGTCCGTGTTTTCAAGAAGCAGCCAATCTTTCAGCCAGCAAAATGCGGCTGATTCATAATAAAGTTTAAGGTCTGGCAGGGCAAATCCACCTCTTTCTTTAGCATCAGTTAAAATCTTAAATTTTATTCTTGGCTTCTTGCCCTGCCAGACAAATCTCGAAATATCTCTCTGCCATTTCTTGAAACAGTCCATCTTGTCCAAGATTTGCAATGTTTGAAACAAAAACAACATCCTAGGCAGTACATTCATCTTTATCGCAGCAATTCGGCCCAACAATGATAACTTCAATTTTGACCATATTTCCAAATCCTTCTTCACTTCTGTCCAACATTTTTCATAATTATCTTTAAATAAATTCACATTTTTAGCAGTCATGTGAACCCCTAGATATTTCACTTTCTTAACCAATGTTAATCCTATCTCCTTCTGAAACCTCTCTTTCTCAATCTCTGTAAGATTTTTCTCTAACACCTTAGTTTTCACCTTATTCAATTTAAAACCTGCTACTTGACCAAATTCTTGGATTAATTGCAATACTCTTTTTGTGCTGGATTCTGGCTCCTGTAGTGTCAAAACCAAATCATCAGCAAAAGCTTTCAATTTATACTGTTTAGCTCCGAGTTGTATACCTTTAACCAATTGGTCTTTCCTGATCATATTAAGCAGGACCTCCAGGACCGATATAAAAAGCAATGGGGAGATTGGGCAACCCTGTCTTGTTTCTTTCTCAATCTTAAACTCCTCTGTAACTACGTTATTTACGATCAACTTAGCTTTTTGTTCCGAATATATTGCACCTATACCGTTTTCAAAACTTTGGCCTACCCCCATTCCCTGTAAATTTTTCTTCATAAAACTCCAAGAAATATTATCAAAGGCTTTCTCCGCATCCACAAATATTAGAACCGCTTTAGTATTAATATTAACTTGTAATTTTTCTAAAATGTTAATTATGTTCCTCGTATTATCTGACAAATGCCTCCCCGGGAGAAAGCCTGCTTGGTCTTTATGGATTTCTTTCACCAATACGTTTTTTAATCTTTTAGCCATAATTTCCGCAAAAATTTTGTAATCCACATTAAGTAGGGATATGGGACGGTAGTTCTTAAGCTGTGTCTTTTCCACTTCTGATTTCGGTATGAGTGTAATATAAGCTTCTTTCCACGACTCGGGTGCCTTTCCTCCCCGTAGTATTTCATTGCAAACTTCTTTCAGAGGGTGCATTAACCATTCTTTCAAAGATTTATAATATTTTGCAGTCAAACCATCTGGCCCTGGAGATTTGCCCAATTTCATATCCTGAATGGCTCCTTCCACCTCTTGGTCAGTTATTATAGAATTTAACATCGATTTACTTTCTTGAGAGATTTTTTGTAGTCCATTTGTTCTCAAAACCGATCAATGTCCATTTCTTTCTGAGTCTCCTGCGTGTATAACTGTTTAAAATACTTCTGAAAACACTTTCTAATCTCCACAGGGTTCTGTATACTCTTTCCTTCTACCACTAAGTTCGTAATAGTGTTAAGCTTTTGTCTTTTTTTCATTTGCCATGCCAACAATTTCCCACACTTATTCGCTGATTCAAATGTCCTTTGTCTCATCTGTTTGATCTTCCATTCTATTTCCTGATTTGTCAGTTTCATGTATTGTACTTGATATAACTTTATCTCTTTTAAAATCTCCTGTGAATTCGGTTTTATCCTCAGTCTCTTTTCTCCGTCCTTTATTTTCTCCAAAATTTTTTCCCTCTTCTCATTTTGGAGTCTTTTCCTAATTGCATTTTGTTGTATTAAGAACCCTCTCATAACTGCTTTACTTGCATCCCAAATCACTCTTTTCTCAGTCGTAGTGTTCATGCTTATCTCGAAGTAGTCTCTCAAGTTTTTCGGGGCCTTTTTGATAATTTCCTCATTCCTAAGCAAGGAGTCATTCATCCTCCATCTAAAAGCTCCAATTGGCGTTAATGTCATTTCCATCTTTACTGGGTTGTGATCAGAGCAAATTTTAGGACAAATTACCGCTTTTTTAATCTTCGGGGCCAGTCCCCTAGTTATCCAAATTTGGTCTATTCTTGTCCATGTCATTTTTGCTTCAGAGAAGAAGGTTCCTTCTCTTTCCAAGGGGTTCTTTGTTCTCCAAATATCTACAAGGTCCATATTATCAGTCATTTCAAATAATGTCTTTGGTAGTCTGCCGTCTTTCGTCGCCGATTGTCTTTGGGCTTTATCCATGTTTGTAGACACTACTCCATTCATATCTCCCATCAAAATTATATTGTAGTCCAGATAGTCCAATAGGATTTCATGCAGTTTTTTGAAAAATTCTGATTTTCCCTCATTTGGCGCATAAATACCTAATGTCAAAAACTTCTGACCGTGAAGCTGAATTTCAATTGCAATATATCTTCCTTGGTCATCTTTGAATAAAAATTTTGGTGACAGGCTTTCCTTTGCATAGAGTACTACTCCTCTTTTTTTCACATTGTCCGATGAAATAAATTCTTCTCCTAGTCTTTTGTTGATCAAAATTTTCCGATGTAGCCTTGTCACATGCGTTTCTTGTAAACAAATCAAGTCCAAATGTTCTTTTTTTAATATATGAAATACTCTCCCCCTTTTTTCCCGGGAGTTCAAACCATTAATGTTCCAACTTAATACTTGCAGTGTCATTTTGTGCTTACTCTCCTTCTCCCCCAACAGCCCCCAAGAGTTTATCTATGTCTGTCGATGGCGTTGGTTTCGCTTTTTTTTGTAGACTCTTATCCGGTACGGCAGGCTCTTTTCCCAGTCCTTTCTGTAGATCTTCTTCGTATGTGCTCAGGAACTTATTTTTTTCCTCCACTGATCTTATCTTTCTCTTTCTTCCTTTGAAACTAAAAGATAGGCCTTGAGGGAATTCCCACCTGAAAAGGAACTTGCTTTTTCTCAACAGGGCCACCAAGTCTCCAAAGTCTTGTCTTAAATCCAAAAGATGTTTCGGTATGTCTTGAAAAATTTCCACTTTTGATTGCAGAATTGTCAAAGGTTTCTCGTAGTGCAAACCTAAAATTTTATCCCTCTCTTCTTTAGATCGGAGGGTAATCAAACAATCCCTTATTTTGATATTTTTTCCTCCTTTTCCCAATCTGAAGGCCCTCACAATCTTAAAATCTTCTTGTTTCAAATCCGATTTCCAAAATTCCGCAAATTCTTGTGTCAGAAAGTATATCAAGGTGCCCGTCTCCAGCTCAGGAACAGCTCTAATTCTTAGATTGGTTTGTTTCTCTCTGAGTTCAATCATAGACAGCGTCAACTTATGATCTGCAATCTCTTTCTGTAGGCCAGGTACCTTTTCAGTTTCCAGCTGCCCTACTTTGAATTCCACAGCAGCAGTTTTTTCCTGTATAAACTTCGACTCCTGCAATAGTCTCTGAATGGATTCTGTGTTGCTGTTTACCTTTTTCCCCAAGTTGTCTAATGTTTCTGTATTTAAATCAATTTTTTTATTTGCAGTATCAACTTTCTTATTCGTTTCTTCAACCTTTTTATTCGTCTCATCAACCTTTGTACTAAGTTGTAATAAAGTTTCATTAATCCTGGCCAGAGCACTGGCTAGAACTTCTTCTGCCATTCCACTGGACTTAACTTGTGTTGCTGTCGTAGGCAAGCCAGCAGATGATTGCCTTCGATGCCCCCAAGGTTTCCCAGACCTCAAAACTGATGCGTCTAATTTCTCTCTGCCATCTGCCATAACAATGTGAGAGTCAAGGCCGTTCTCAGATATGCTGTTCCTGTTTACCAGTGGAAAATTCCCTTGTTGCAATTTCAGAAAGTCCCCCTAGGTGGACACTGTTACAACAGTCCAAAGCAGTCACTTTCCCTTTTGAAGTAACAAGAAAGAAAAAACAAAAACAAAGTGTAGACGAAGAGGAAGAAACAGTTCCAAAATGTAGCCTTCCAATTATTTTACCAGCGAAGCTGGCCACAATATATCCACCTTTCTGTCGGCAGTTCTCTTTGACAGCTTTTAACAGCTGAGACGTCTCACTGGCAGATTGCTCTTTAAACAACTTTACGCAGTCCAGAAAAAACAAGCCCCTTCCTTTCCTATTTTCAGAAGGGTAGATTCAAAAAGAGTTCTCAGGTCGGAAAACAGCTCTTTTCAAGTCAAATTTCAACGTTTAGCTCAAAGTCTCTATGCTTTACACTATTTACAAGACGGGAAGCGGACTTCCTGTATTCACCCCCCGCCGCGGTAGCCAATTCAGTCCTTATTTTTGTTCCAATTGAAAGTCTTTTCCCTTTAAAGATTTAGTCCAATTCGTAGTCTTTTAAGACCAATTCCACCTACTCACGGTTAGTCTTTTAATCCGAATGTTCCAGGAAGAAATCAGCGCTCTCTAGCAACGGCAACACGGCTTCGCTCCGCGAAAGCAGCAGTCAACTCACAGCACCGCGCCTCTCCCCCGTTCCGCTCCGAAGCCTCAAAAACAAGGCTTCCTCGCGAGTTGGGGGGGGCGCTGAAGGGTGCCCGCCGAGTCTCCACGTTCGCAGGCTTCAGCGCCTGCGATTTCTGGGGGTCCCCGCTTCGCCGCAGCGCTCAGGACCCGATTTTCGCGGAGCCGATTCCCTCCGACCGAAGGGAATCCTCCGTCTGCTAATGGCGCTGACCGGAAGTCCCTCGACAAGCGTATTCTTCATGGGAGAAAGATCTGGAGATAGCAGCAGGGCATTTTTGTGAGTGGGAAGGGGGAATAGGGTGTTGAGATAATGTGGGAATTCTTCTTGACCCCTGCTGTTTATGAGATGAGGGAGATAACATTTGTTTTGCGTTTGGATCCTCTTTATTGAAGAATATGATTATCTAGTTTGGGATTGTTGGTTATTTTCTTATATTTGTGATTCCTCACCCCCCCAAAAAATTGTTTGCTTTTGTAGTAAATAGTTTTTGTGCTTCTGTAATGGAAAAAGGTATGAATATAATACTAGCATTAGTTTAAAAGTTGCTTGTTGCATAAAAATTCTCAGAGTAACTTAAAAGCTTTAAGTACTAAAGAGTAAGACCTGTTGTTGTTGTTGTTTAGTCGTTTAGTCGTGTCCGACTCTTCGTGACCCCATGGACCAGAGCACGCCAGGCACTTCTGTCTTCCACTGCCTCCCGCAGTTTGGTCAAACTCATGCTGGTAGCTTCGAGAACACTGTCCAACCATCTCATCCTCTCTTGTCCGCTTCTCCTTGTGCCCTCCATTTTTCCCAACATCAGGGTCTTTTCCAGGGAGTCTTCTCTTCTCATGAGGTGGCCAAAGTATTGGAGCCTCAGCTTCAGGATCTGTCCTTCCAGTGAGCACTCAGGGCTGATTTCCTTCAGAATGGAGAGGTTTGATCTTCTTGCAGTCCATGGGACTCTCAAGAGTCTCCTCCAGCACCATAATTCAAAAGCATCAATTATTTGGCGATCAGCCTTCTTTATGGTCCAGCTCTCACTTCCATACATCACTACTGGGAAAACCATAGCTTTTACTATACGGACCTTTCTTGGCAAGGTGATGTCTCTACTTTTTAAGATGCTTTTCTCCCAAGAAGCAGGCGTCTTTTAATTTTGTGGCTGCTGTCACCATCTGCAGTAATCATGGAGCCCAAGAAAATAAAATCTCTCACTGCCTCCATTTTCCCCCCTTCTATATGCCAGGAGGTGATGGGCCCAGTGGCCATGATCTTCGTTTTTTTGATCTTGAGCTTCAGACCATATTTTGCGCTCTCTTCTTTCACCCTCAACAAAAGGTTCTTTAATTCCTCCTCACTTTCTGCCATCAAGGTTGTGTCATCTGCAGGAACCGGCAAGCCACTCCAGTATCCCTGCCAAGAAAACTCCATGGATGAAGACAACAGGCATATAAAAGATCTGTTATTTCCCTCTTAAACTCTCTCATATCTCTTGATATGGGGGGGGGGGCTGCCCCTCACTGTGCTACAGGGCTGGGCAAAGGGTGGTGGAGACCACTGGTTCCTTCAGATTCCTCCTCACTTTGGGGACTCAAGTGTGACTCATTTTGTGGCTATTTGTCTTTCCACCACTGAGCAGAACTTCCTGTCTTGTTTAGCCAGATGCCCCAACCAGAGGCAGCCTTGCTCTGAGCTCTTGTGGTTTAAGTGGGGGAAACCCCTGACCTGGGAGGGGAGGGTCTTAGAAGTGGGTCCCATGACTTCCGGGTCAGCGCCATTGGTGAATGGCGGAGTTCCTCCGACTGGAGGAACGGGCTCCATGAAAACTGGGTCTTCCCGCCACGGCAAAGGTGGGGACCCGCTAGAAATCCCAGGTGGAGGAAGCCTGGGAACGTGGGGATCGGCAGGGCACCAGAAGCGCCCCCCTACTCGCGGGGAATCCCATCTAGGGGCTCCGGAGCGAAGTGGTGTGAGAAGCGCGGTGCTACGAACTGACTGCTACTTTCACGGAGTGAAGCCGCACAGCCATTGCCAGAGAGCGCTGACTTTTTCCTGTGGACAATTGGACTTAAAACAAGTACCCGTGAGTAGATACGGAAAATTGGATCAAGAAATTGTTTTAATTTGATATCGAAGCGGGAAGGTGCAAACAGGAAGTCCGCCTTCCGCTTTTTTGTATATAGACTAAAGCAAAAATTTTGCAAGCTAAAGCCGGGAAGCTGTCAAAAAAGGACTAAATTTCCTTCATTTAGAACCACCGAACCCCCCCTTGGAAGCAGGAGAAAGGGGGGGGGGACTCTGTTTAACCCTAGCAGGAGAGGGAGTGAAGAAGGATAAGTTTCCACCGTCTCTAACCTGGGAACGGGGTGTCAGAGACAGAAACTGTTGGAGAGGTTCATTGACTGTGAACGTAACACTTTGACAGGTAGCCAATGAAGAGAAACAAGTTGATTCTAATGTTGCCTTTTGCATCCTAAAGAAACAAAATATCTGAAAAACGTCTGAAATATCTGAAAAATGAAAGTAACTTTCCTTTGTCTTTAAAAAAAAAATAGATACAAGTAGATTGTCTCCTCTAGAGGGAGCTTGCTAAATTGTTGTTGCAGCATATTTGAGACCCAACATCTGTGAGATTAAGACTGTGGGAACAGTCTTTTCTGACCTTGAACAAAGATGAGCTGGGAGAAAGACTGGCTGCTTGCTCTATGCAAGACAAATGCTTTGCTGGAACAGATGCATGAAAAGATGGACTTGATGAATGAGAAAATGGATTTGACTGTTGTGGTTAATAACATTGATACAGAAATCATCCAAGAACCAACCTATCAATCTGTACCGACTGGGCAAGTGCAGTTGACAATGGAGGAGGATGTGGCTGCACCTCAAATAGTACAAATGGAGAGACCCGAGGCCCTACAGGAGCATAAGCCGCTGCTATTGAAGATTGAAGTTGGAGTGGGCCAAGGGGAGTCTGCAGATGAGGAGGTTCCTAGCTTTGGAGAGATCTTGAAATTTGATTTTAAATTTATTTTGGATTATATCGAGGACTGTGGGGAGTGGGACTGTGGGGAATGGGTGAGCTGGATGAAGGGTGATGGAGACAATTTTGGGTTGGAATCCCCCAGACACCTACTCCTCAATGGGAAAGGAAAGAAACTAAGACAGAGACCAACAAGAGACAAGGAAAAGGGCAAGCACAAACAAGATGAAGTAGAGTTGCAGAAGGGACATGGAAGAGATTTAAGGGCCTCGGACATAAGGCTTCCAGGTTGATGGACTAGACGGAATGGACAATAAGGACTGACATGACCCGAGACCAGGAAGAAGAGACGCTGGATGATGATTGGAAGAGAATCTATAATGGAAACTTTTTTATTTTAGAATCAGCTAATGAATATTAGGGAAAATGTGGGAATGAAACTATACGACTCTAGCAGAAATTATATCAGGAGCTATGTACCGTATTTTTCGTTCTATAGGACGCACATTTCCCCCTCCAAAAATTAAGGGGAAATGTGTGTGCGTCCTATAGAGCGAATGCAGGCTGCGCCTCTAAGCCCAAAGCCAGAACAGGAAGACGGAGCACTGCGGAGCGCTCCGTCTCGCTGCTCTAGCTTGGGGACGGCTGCGCGCAAACCTCTGCAGGGCAGCGGGGTGCCTTCACCCCGCTGTCCTGCAGAAGCTAGCAAGGCTGTTCCTAAGCCAGAACAGCGAGACGGAGGGCTCCGTCTCGCTGCTCTAGCTTGGGGACGGCTGCGCGCAAACCTCTCCAGGGCAGCGGGGTCCCTTCACTCCGCTGTCCTGCAGAAGCTAGCAACTCTGTTCCCAAGCCAGAACAGCGAGACGGAGCGCTCCGTCTCGCTGCTCTAGCTTGGGACTGCTGCGCGCAAACCTCTCCAGGGCAGCGGGGTGCCTTCACCCCGCTGTCCTGCAGAAGCTAGCAGGCTGTTCCTAAGCCAGAACAGCGAGGCGGAGGGCTCCGCCTCGCTGCTCTAGCTTGGGGACGGCTGCGCGCACAGCCTCTCCAGGGCAGCGGGGTGCCTTCACCCCGCTGTCCTGCAGAAGCTAGCAAGGCTGTTCCCAAGCCAGAACAGCGAGACGGAGCGCTCCGTCTCGCTGCTCTAGCTTGGGGACGGCTGCGCGCAAACCTCTCCAGGGCAGTGGGGTGCCTTCACCCCGCTGTCCTGCAGAAGCTAGCAAGGCTGTTCCCAAGCCAGAACAGCGAGACGGAGGGCTCTGTCTCGCTGCTCTAGCTTGGGAACGGCTGCGCGCAAACCTCTCCAGGGCAGCGGGGCGCTGAGCTCCAAAGGCTTCAGGGATCTTTGAGGCTGGCGGTGGGGGGAAGCAGCGCTTCCCCCTACCGCCAGCCCCACAAGCTCTGGTGAATGTACCTTGAACTGCACCTTGTTTTAGAGGGGGAGAACAAGAAAAAAATTTTTTCCCCTGTTCTCCCCCTCCTATGATCCGGTGCGTCCAATGGAGCGAAAAATACGGTATATTTGAAATTTAAGATTTAAGTTTTAAGGCACTTAGGGGTAAGATAAGGTTAAATAAATTAAGGTAATCTGAATAATAGAATATGGGGAAAGATGGTAAGGATTTGTTGAGTTAATTATTAGGTTAAATTGTTAAGATAAATTTTATAACAAAAATTGAGAAAGATGGAAAGAATTTGCTGAAATAATTATTAAACTAGAATACAAAAACGGAGGTGTGAGGAGGTCAATGAAACAAGCAAATGGACATTATGGATATGCAATTTGGGATTGGTTTTTTTTTCTTTTTTTTCCTTTTTTTCTTTTTTTTCCTTTTTTTCTTTTTTTATTGCTGTATTGTCATATTGGTTTTCACATTTTGTGCTTTTCTCTTTTTTATTGTCTTCTTTTTCTTTTTTTGTATTGTAGTGTTGTTGTTTTTTTTTTGTTTTTCCTGTAATTTTGAAATTATCAATAAATATTATTTAAAAAGAAAAGAAAAGAAGTGGGTCCCATTTGATCTTGCCTGAAAGGAAGCTGACCTGGAGGGAGGTAACAGAGTCGACACCATCATGGCAGGGGCAGAGGTACCTGCCCTGGCACCTGGAGCAGTGCGGGGGTGGGGCTAGCCAGGGGTGGATGGGCACTGAGGCCCTTCTTCGTGTGCTGTGCCGCCTCAGGAGGGTGACAACATGAGAACAGGGTCTTCTCTGCAGTGGCTCTGCAGTCTGGGGGATGCTCTCCCCAGGGAAGTTCACCTGGCGCCTTCATTATGCACCTTTAGGTGCCAGGCAAAAACGTTCCTTTTTAACCAGGCCTTGGGTTGATTGGATTGACACCCTATTCCCTTTAAAAATGTGGGTTTTTGGGGGGGGGTGTTATTGAGTTGTTTTTCTTTTGATTGACTATTTTGCGGTTTTAGATTTTGATTTCGTTCTGTGAACCGCCCTGAGATCTTTGGGTATAGGATGAAATAATAATAATAATAATAATAATAATACGTCCCATTTTGCTACCTGAAACAAAACAGGAATTGCTCTTCCTCCCTTAGCACTGTGCCCCCCCCACCTTCCGCCATGGAAATGCCCCATCTCCCACTGAACTTGGCTTTTCTCTGTCCAGGGGTGTGTGTGTGTGTGTGTGTGTGTGTGTGTGTGTGTGTGTTTGTTTTCTCCTCCTAAGCAGGCCTGCTCTGGATATGATGCTGAAGCCTCTGCTCAGCTCCCTGCCTCCCCTCCATCCTCTCCCCAAGTCTTTCTTGGTTGTTCCTGTGGAGACTCATTAGGCCCCCTGGTGGCCAGAGCTGGTACAGCCTGTGGGAAAGTGAGCTCTTTTGGGGATAAGGTTCTTCCTTTGCCACGCTCTGCCCCCTTCCTGTGTTCGATCTCGTGAAGGGGCAAGTGTGGGGAAAGGGGATGTGGGGCCACATGTTGAGACCTGACCCCAAAGTTGCATTTGCCCTCCTGCCCCTGCTATCCCTGTGGGGCCTTCTTTCTCAAGTGGGAACAACGTTGAACTATTGCAACATTGAACCATTTAAGCACCAGTTATAAAAGGGGATCCAGGAAGGATCCTGGGAATCACGGCCAGTTAACTTGACACCTGTCCCTGGAAAACTGGTGGAAACTCCCAACTTGAATGCATTTAACTTGAATGATTTCAGCTTATGCTGTTGACAGCTGGCCTGTTGGAATCACACAAATTATAGTAGGCAGAGAGCTCTTTTTGTGCAAGGTTTTCACGAGATCTTGTGGGACTGTCCTGAGTTCTCATAAGATCTTGCCATAGCCTCCCGGAGCCCAGAAAGCAAGACCCAGGCCAGACCTGTTCAGCGCATGGCGCCAGAGGGTCAGGTGGTGGACGACTCCAAGGGAGTGGCTGAACTATGCATGTTTCTGCATATATTAGCCACTCCCGAAAAAGAAGAACAGCCTGCTTCAGGCCAGGGTCCAGCCTGGTCCAGCACCCATTTCTCACAGTGGCCTCCCAGATGAATGGGATGCTGAACTAATTGGGCCATTGGTCAGATCCTGCAAGCTCTTCTTTGTGCACATTACAGTAAGTCTGTGAGATAATATTTTTTCATATTTAATACTACACTTCTCTTCCTCCATATAATTCAAGGCAGCACATGAGAGGGAGGGACATAGGGCAGAGGGTCAGCCCACAAAAGGTCCCTGGTTCAATCCCTGAGAAAGAGTCCCCTACCTGAGTCCCTGGGGAGCCACTCACAGTCAGTGTAGACAACTCTCAGCTTCCTGTTCTCCCATCTATGGATTTTGCTTCGTCTGGTCTCCATCCACTTCCCAGTCCTGAGCCTGCTTAGCTTCCGTTCGGTGCCTGCATCCTGAGCCTTCAGACCATGTTGTGGGAGCTCTCATCAGCTTGGCGCTTGCAAGTGGGGGGCAATTCCTGCCCCCTTGGCAAAAAGGGAGGGGCTGGCCTCTCTCTCCCCACACGGAGCCTCAGCAGAGACATGCAGAGATTTAGTGCTGCCTGGCAGAGCTTTTTCTCGCCCTCTGCTCCATGGGTTATTGTTGTTGTTACTTGTATTTATATCCTCTCCCCTTTTCAACTCTCTGATTCTTAGGCTGACTCTGCTCTGCCTCCTCTATGTTTAAGGGCAGGTCTACAAACTCCCCCAAACCTGCTGAACTTTTGATCTCCTGATTTAGGGCTGCTTCCTGTAATACAGCAGGATTAGGCTGCTGCCTTCATCTGCAGGACCCCTAACTCTCTGCCCCCTTTTCTCTTCCTTTCCAGGCTCCACTTCTCACTCCCTGCGCTACTTCCACACAGCCATGTCTGAGCCTGGCCAGGGGCTGCCCCAGTTCATTGCTGTGGGGTACGTGGATGACCAGCAATATGTTCAGTATGACAGTGACACCAAGGAGGCACTGCCTCGCGTCCCCTGGATAAGGAAAGTGGAAAAGGAGGATCCTCAGTACTGGAACTGGAACACTCAGATCGCTCAGGGCGCTGAGCTGGTGTTCAGGGAGAACCTGGAAATTGCAATGAATCGCTACAACCAGAGCGGAGGTGAGTGGAAGGCAGGAGAGACACAGAGTCACACCTCTCCCCCCCCCCCATAACGTTTCCTCCAAGGGCCAGAATTGCAGGGAGGGGGCTGCTGGGAGGAAAGGAAATGGAGGGTGGGGGTCTCCACCAGGGCAGAGGCATCTCCCCTTCCCTTAATGAAGGTCTTAATGGGGGCAGGGATGGGGTGGGGTGGGGGGGACAGAGAATGAGACTTGGAGAGCACAGACCCCCCCCCCCCAGTATGACCCTCTCTGGACCTGCACATCCTACCAGGGAAATGTCTCCATTGCCTGCCCTTCCTTCCATGCTAGGCTTGGCTTAGGCCTTTTGAGGTGGAAATCTCTCTGGGAGGGGAAGAGAAGGGTGGGGATCCTGAGGCTGAGACAAGCAAGCCTTGAGTTCTGGTTCTGCTTAAGGAGAATTCAGCTGCCCAGACAGAGGTGCTGATTGGCTGACCCTTCTGACCATCACCAAGCCCCTCCCACTCCCTAGCACAGTGTGGAATGAGAAGCCTTTTTAAGGAACACAAATGGAGTGGGTTTTGGGGGTCAGAGTGGCAAATACATGGTTAAAACCATAAACAGGGTGGGCAACTGAAGTGGAGGGGTAGAAAGGTGGGTGAGATTGACCGGTGGGCTATGCTATGATGTCAGCTTCAGCCTCCTGCCCCTTTTGGCCCATGGGGACAACCCTGATCAGGATCTGGCCCTGAAGCCAAAGAGATTCCCCACCTGGGACACAGAATAATGGAGGTGGAAGGAGCCTTGCCAAAGGGGTCAGCCTGAGTGTGTCCAGAGCCCTCTGGGGCCTTCGTTGGCCTTGTCAGGCTTGCAAGGAAGAAACCCAGGGGGTCAGCTGAGACCAAGCCAGCGCTGCAATGGGCAGGTCTGCTTTTCTTGCCGTGGGATCAGGCCCGGCCTTGCCTTGCAGGCTTCCTCTTGGGCTCCTGGGAATTCTGCTTCTCCCCCTTTTAAAAATGGGGATTGGGTCCCTCCTGAGCCCCTGCACCTATCCATGGAAAATGCCCCATAAATGTCACCAAGGGCGCCTCTCGCTTCCTGATCATTTCTTGCAATTGCTTAGCTCAGAAAATCCCAAACTAATGAGGTGGCCACTTTAAAGGTGCCACGGACAGCCCTGGAAATGTTATCTGATTCTATTTAAAAACAATGTTGAAGGTATAGGTGTATCGGGATTGATCCCACTTAACATCTTGAGGAAACGGGAGGGGAGTGAGCTTCATTTATAAAATGAGGGAGAAAGTAATTTATGCTGAAGAAGCAGTGACACAAAGCAACTTCCCTCCAAGCAAAAGCTCCATATCCAGACCAGCTGGTGGGGTTTGTGGTTTGGTTTGTTGTTTGCATAGGCCAACCACAAACCATTGTATGAGTACATAAAAGTTACTACAGTGGTACCTCTGGATGTGAACGGGATCCATTCTGGAGCCCCATACGCATCCAGAAGCGAATGCAACCCACGTCCGCGTGTCTGCTTCTGGGTCGCCGTGGAGTGCAACCCAAAAATATTTATCCTGAACCTACTTCTACCCAAGGTATGACTGTATATCACTTTGGGACATGGTCTTGTAAAAGATTCTTCTTCTTTTTGAGAGCCTGTGTGGTATAGTGGTTAAGAGCGGTAGTCTCGTAATCTGGTGAACCGGGTTCGCGTCTCTGCTCCTCCACATGCAGCTGCTGGGTGACCTTGGGCTAGTCACACTTCTCTGAAGTCTCTCAGCCTCACTCACCTCACAGAGTGTTTGTTGTGGGGGAGAAAGGGAAAGGAGAATGTTAGCCGCTTTGAGACTCCTTCAGGTAGTGATAAAGCAGGATATCAAATCCAAACTCTTCTCCTCCTCCTCCTCCTCCTCCTCCTCTTTCAATATGTTGAGTAGTTCTAGAGGGAGGACTCGAAAGTAGCACTGTTACAATCATTCTAATTGCCAGAGGGAGCAGTTTCCCTTCTCCTCCTCCTGCACACCTTTCTGGGGCTTCTCCCGACCCCCCCCCCCCAGCTGATTTGTGGGGAAGGAGATGGGGAGAAAGCCCCAGTTGTGCAAGTAAGACTTGGTTTTTAGACTAGCTGTGTTAGCTGAATCCAGCCCAGGAAAGCAGGATTTCTGTTGAGAGAGGCTTCTGTAATGCAAGACATTCTATACTCAAACTCAATTCAGCTGTAAGCCAAAGGCTCCTGAGATGAAAGGGGAAGCCTAAATCAGAAGTGAGAGCAACCTGGTATCCTCTGGGACAGCCTCTCCTCCATTGTTGAGCTCCCTCAGGCTACACAAAGAGCAGCAGAACTCTGTGCATGGCCAGGAGCAACCATTGCCATTTCCCATCCTGTCTTGGGGTGCCTGACGTAGCTTCTCTCCATGGTTTTGTTGTGGGAAATCAAAATGGCTGTCTGCTGACCCTGCTGGCTGGCATGGAGGAGACAGGACTGGGGTCCTCAGCACCTCTGGGCCCTGCCTGGGGTCTGGGGTCTCAGCGGGTGCCTGTGATGCCACCTGCCATGTGAAAACGCCAGATCAATCCTTCAGATACTGGAATTGAAGAGCAGATTTAAAAGTCATGAGCATTAGCACATATAAGAACATCCCACAGTTATGTGGTCTGAATGAGAGCAGAATAATCTATATTTCCATTTAAACCAGTTGTGACTGAAGTAACAGAGGTCAAAATTTATCCTCGGCACCTCTTTCCACAGCAATAAACGGGATGTATTGAATCTTTGAGCTGCCTTCCAATAAAGTCAGTTGATTCGACTCCCATTAAACTCCCAGAACCATTAGAAAACCAAGGTGCGGCTTCCTGCACTCAATCAGAAGCCGCGTCGGAAGTTTGGCTTCCAAAGAACATTTGCAAACCAGAACACTTACCGTATTTTTCGCCATATAGGACGCACTTTTTCCCCTCCAAAAATGAAGGGGAAATGTGTGTGCGTCCTATGGGGCGAATGCAGGCTTTCGCTGAAGCCTGGAGAGCGAGAGGCATCGGTGCGCACCGAACCCTCTCGCTCTCCAGGCTTCAAGAAGCTATCCGCAAGCCTTGCGAGCCCGGGGGAGTTCCCGCGGGCTCACAAGGCTTGCGGGCAGCAGCCCGGAGCACGGGGCGCCCTCCGGAGGACGCCCAGTGCTCCGGGAAAGTGCCCGCACGCCTCGCGCGCCCAGCGGGAGGTCCCGCCGGGCGCGCGAGGCTTGGGGCGGCAGCCTGTTCTGGGGCTGGTGTCTCCGCCCCCAGCCCCGCAAGCTCCCAGAGCGATGCCAAAGCTGCACGCTGTAGGGATCACATGGGATTACCATGAGGAATTATAAAATATACATCAAGCCATCGTGTCCACGATGAAAGCATTGTGTTGACTGGGTTTGATATATTGACGATAATTTCTGATTAAATCCCATAAGATTCTACATTCATGGCCTTTTCATGCCCTTTTGACTCTACTGACTTTACTGAAGCTAAATTAGAAGCAATAGCTGGCTCTTCTAAAGCTATCTCTTCTAACACAGTTGCTTTAAACACACTGTCTCCTGCGACAAATCTGCACCATGCCGCTAAGGGCAGTGCTGGTTTGAATCTAATGACAGCAGAACTTGCTACTTTTCAGTTTCAGTTCCAGTGCCCTATGGTGGTTTATAAAATTAAGACATAGCACACAAGTCTGATTCCACCTCAGACAGTGAGACTCACTCTTCATCACCTGTTGCAGACTGTTTTTTCTCCTTTCCTCCCTGAACTTAAAATTCCTAATGAATTTACTTACAGCAGTTGCAGAGTTTTGGCGTCACTTCATACAAGTGATTTTCCTTAATACAATGTTTTCACTTACAGGACTACTTTTTTCCCCAGACACTGCTGACAGAATAGTGATTTTAGAGTGGCTTCACTCTGATTTGCCTAACACTGGATTTGATATTGCTGTTTGTTATTTGCTTTTTTCTAAAACAGGAGCATGAGTCCTTAATGAGTTCTTTTCTTTCCTATCTGTTTGCATTTACTGACTAACTTAGGATAGTTTATTGTAACCCTCCTAAAGAGTCACACCTAGTTTTAATTCAACAGGTACCCTAGAAATTGGTTTCTGTCCAAAAACAAGTTCCTATTCAACACTCCAGAATGTTTTAATGTATAAGGATTCTGAAAATAACTGGCAAATTTTTTTGTAGCTAATCAGAAAACTGACAGAGATCAGCTACACTTCCACTGCATTTGGTGATTTTTGTGTGAAGTGGGGTTTTTTCTTTTTATCACATTTGGCTAATTTCTATCTTTCTCCTATGCTAGATTTACTCTCTTTGTTCTTGACACTGAAATATCTCTCTTAACGCCTAGAACTATGCCTTTCTATGCTGCTCACATTTTGCTCCCATACAGGATTCAAAGATGTAATTTCAGAAGGAAATCAGCATGCTAATTCTGCTCTGAAATCTTTCTGTCCATTATTTTCTAATGCAAATGATAGCCATGCATTTTTTCATCAGGGAACTAAGCAGCTGATTTTAAACTATTTTTTCATTCCTCTGACACAAGCTAAGGATATTGTTGATGGATGTCCTTCCTGCGCTTTAACTCCTGTTCTCTTTACCTTAAATCAATTAACTGTTTCCTTTCTTAATAAATTTTCTCCTATAGAATATCATTGTAGGAAAGAGGTATCTCTGGAATGGCCTCTGAAACACCATCTAGTGACGTACCAGCAGCTCCCCAACCCGCAGTGAGAGGGACCTGTTCCTTTGATTACCTGTTCCTTTAATTACCTAGGGGCAGGATGCCCTACTGTTCTTACTTCCTCAGGTCCTGTGTGGATTCCAGGTCGCTGTATCCATCCCTATAGGCCAAGACATGCGCTGACACCAAGTCCTGCAGAATCCCATTCCAGACTTTGCAAGGACCATGATCCTGACTTCGCCTCTACAGGCTCAGCAGCCCCGTGCGAATGTCCATCGTGTCCATCCTCATCCTTGAAAGGCTGAAGAATGCCCGAAGGTGACATGGGGAATGCTGAAGACCTTGGACTCTGATGCCAGGACACGATTTTAGCATCATGATGTTCCAGAAGCACCAGAGACTTTTTAGTAGCTTTAATTACTCAGCTACACATGAACTCTATGCTGATTTTTACATGTATATTATTTGTTTTCTTGATACCTAGTACTCAATGTATCTATCTTCCTCCTGACACGTCTTCTAGTCATAGCTATAATATGTGAATGTGTTTAGCTGAAATTACTAATGTCTCTTATTTTTGTTTGAGTGAAACATATGATATGCACACTACCTTGGGAAATTGTATGATTCCAGCTTGTACACAGCTTTTCACATGGCACATGCCACACAGGCACATGCCACACACATGGGAAAGTGGTTTTCTAAATGGATTCCTGAAGGTATCATTGGTTATACCAATCTCCATGATTGGGGAACTGTGACGCAAAAGTTACCCCTCAATACAATATAATTATACACACCTAAACCTGCAGCACCATCAACACCTCTTGTGCTCAGATTGTGAATTGCAGTAAGAAAGCAACTCGCTGTCTGGACACAGGAAGGCCAATTGTTCACGTGTTCAACAGATTACTTTTAATTAGGCTCATGTATGGTTTGCTAATCATTGTTGCCTTAATTGGAACTTGTTGTTTTTTACAATGGATCCCTTCCTTGTTCTCTCTCTGCACTACATTTTTTCCACGCCCTCCTTCAGGAATATGTGATACAGACACACATGCAGGCAGATGATGAGGACGCAATGCCTCTCCTCTCTTAAGCCTTCCTGTACACAAATAATAAATAAATGAAAAAGGGTGAGATGTAGGGATCACATGGGATTACCATGAGGAATTATAAAATATACATCAAGCCATCGTGTCCACGATGAAAGCATTGTGTTGACTGGGTTTGATATATTGACGATAATTTCTGATTAAATCCCATAAGATTCTACATTCATGGCCTTTTCATGCCCTTTTGACTCTACTGCCCATTCCTCTCTTCCCCACATGTCACGTACACAGCAGTACACAGCAGTTGCTTCGCCAGGCAGGCATCCTGTGCCATAAAAAGATAGTGGGCAAGTTCTTTGATGTAGTTTCTTAATCTTGGAGCCAGGAAACAGATCTCACATGAAGGTGATAGTGGTCTGGTCTTTCTGGCCATCCTTCTTATCATGTTTATTTCTCACCTCTGGGGTTGCCAGATGCACCCCTTTGTAGTTCTCAAGTTATTTACTACCCCTTTGTAGTTCTCAACATATTTACCCCAAAATATATGCATGCTAATTAGTGTTGTAGTGTAACTTTTTCCCCACGTGGGGTTTGATGAAATGCTCAGAGGAAATATGATTGGTTCTTACTGTGTAAAAGATTCTTTTGCTAATAAAATGGCCTGGCGAGGGGTGTGGCTGACGCACTTTCTCTGAGAGTCTTGCTGGTCAAAGCCTCGTGTCTTGTTTTTTAATCAGGGTCCAGTCCTTCCTTTACTTTGCAAACGCAACACACGCAGCTTCAGCATGGCTCTGGGTCCCGTTCTGGGGGCTTGGGGAGGGGGAAGCTCGGGTTTGCGGAGAGCTTCCTGTTCTGGGAGCTGGGGTCGGGGGAAGCTTGGGCTTCCCCCGCCCCAGCCCCGCACCTGGGGGGGGGATAAATTTTTTTCCCTCCCCCCCCCCAAAATCTAGGTGCGTCCTATGGGCCGGTGCATCATATAGGGCGAAAAATACGGTACTTCTGGCTTTGCGGTGTTCGGGAGCCAAGCCTTTTGACATCCAAGGAACCACTGTATAAGGCTCATGTGTTGATTGATGAAGGGTTTATTAGGTGGACATGGACTGGCTAATGAAAACCAGCTCTTCTTTTATTATCGATTGACTGAAGGTTTTATTAAAGTATTTATAATATGTACTTTCCATAAAAGTGTATCAAGATAGTACACAACCTAGAAAGTTATAATAAAATCAGGAAAAATCCATAAAATGTACATAAAACGTCAGCAAACACTGTTTATTTATTTTATAAATAAATAAATGGCAGACTGGAGGAGGGCAAATGTTGTCCCTATTTTCAAAAAGGGGAAAAGAAAGGACCCAAATAATTACCGCCCAGTCAGTCTGACATCAATACCAGGGAAGATTCTGGAGCAGATCATTAAGCAAACAGTCTGTGAGCACCTAGAAAGGAATGCTGTGATCACCAATAGTCAGCATGGATTTCTGAAAAATAAGTCATGTCAGACTAACCGGATCTCGTTTTTGACAGAATTACAAGCCTGGTAGATGAAGGGAACGCAGTGGATGTAGCCTACCTTGATTTCAGCAAGGCATTTGACAAGGTGCCCCATGATATTCTTGTAAAGAAGCTGGTAAAATGCGGTCTTGACTATGCTACCACTCAGTGGATTTGTAACTGGCTGACTGACCGAACCCAAAGGGTGCTCATCAATGGTTCCTCTTCATCCTGGAGAAGAGTGACTAGTGGGGTGCCACAGGGTTCTGTCTTGGGCCCGGTCTTATTCAACATCTTTATCAACGACTTGGATGATGGACTCAAGGGCATCCTGATCAAATTTGCAGATGACACCAAACTGGGAGGGGTGGCTAACACCCCAGAGGACAGGATCACACTTCAAAACGACCTTGACAGATTAGAGAACTGGGCCAAAACAAACAAGATGAATTTTAACAGGGAGAAATGTAAAGTATTGCACTTGGGCAAAAAAATGAGAGGCACAAATACAAGATGGGGACACCTGGCTTGAGAGTAGTACATGTGAAAAGGATCTAGGAGTCTTGGTTGACCACAAACTTGACATGAGCCAACTGTGTGACGCGGCAGCTAAAAAGCCAATGCAATTCTGGGCTGCATCAATAGGAGTATAGCATCTAGATCAAGGGAAGTAATAGTGCCACTGTATTCTGCTCTGGTCAGACCTCACCTGGAGTACTGTGTCCAGTTCTGGGCACCACAGTTCAAGAAGGACACTGACAAACTGGAACGTGTCCAGAGGAGGGCAACCAAAATGGTGAAAGGCCTGGAAACGATGCCTTATGAGGAACGGCTAAGGGAGCTGGGCATGTTTAGCCTGGAGAAGAGGAGGTTAAGGGGTGATATGATAGCCATGTTCAAATATATAAAAGGATGTCACATAGAGGAGGGAGAAAGGTTGTTTTCTGCTGCTCCAGAGAAGCGGACACGGAGCAATGGATCCAAACTACAAGAAAGAAGATTCCACCTAAACATTAGGAAGAACTTCCTGACAGTAAGAGCTGTTTGACAGTGGAATTTGCTGCCAAGGAGTGTGGTGGAGTCTCCTTCTTTGGAGGTCTTTAAGCAGAGGCTTGACAACCATATGTCAGGAGTGCTCTGATGGTGTTTCCTGCTTGGCAGGGGGTTGGACTCGATGGCCCTTGGGGTCTCTTCCAACTCTATGATTCTATGATTCTAATGTTGTTGTTGTTTTGAAGATTTGGTGGTAGCCCCCTTGGGTGGACAGGAGGATGCAGGGACCTGCCATCTTTGACAAGGGCAGCCTGGCTTCTGCTGAGAAGGGGGGCCATTTAGAAGTGGAAACTTCTTTTTCCAAAGGCCCTTCCATGACTTCCCTCCTTTTAGGGAAAAGGTCCTTGATATGGAGAAGTTGGGGGGAGAGAGATGGCGGGGAAGAGGAGACCTCTCTAGAAAGGGCCCCCAATGTGTGGGAGGGGCTGCTCTGACCTCCTGGGCCTCTTTTGGTCCTTCCAGGGATCCACACCTATCAGCACATGTACGGCTGTGAGCTGAGTTCAGACGGGCGCAAAGGAGGGTATTACCAGTACGGCTACGACGGGAGAGACTTCATTGCCTTCGACAAGGAGACCCTCACCTGGACAGCAGCCCAGACGGAGGCCCAAGTGAGCAAGAGGAAGTGGGATCCTGACTTGGCCGGGAACCAGGGCAGGAAGCACTACCTGGAGGAGGTGTGCATTGAGTGGCTGCAGAGATACCTGGAGTATGGGAAGGAGACTCTGCAAAGGACAGGTGAGGGGGGACAGTGGGGTGGGGAGGGGGGCTCAGTGGGGCAGTTTCCCTACATGCTCACCCCCCATTAACCGTCTTCCTTTCTGGACCAAACAGCAAACACTTTTCTTGGTGGGGGAGGCAAAAATAAGTTTGGGCCTCTGGGAGGAGAAAGGGGGTCATTTTAGAGTATGATAGGGGAAGGAGATGCTTAAAAACAGCCCCCCATGCCCCTTTGGCTAAAGTAAGAGATGTCAAAATGCAAATGGGGGGAGGGGACACAGAAACAGCAGGGAAGGGGCCAAGAAAGCAAAATGCATTTTAAATTCAGTAAAAAATAAAATTGAAATTGACAGATTTGAGGCCGGATACAGAAAAACCTTTTGCCTTTACACTTAGGTATGTATCTGTGGGGAAAGTCTTTAAAACTAAATTAATTAGCCTTTTTTAAAATTAGAAAATGTGTGGGGAGCCCATGAAATATGGATGCAGCCCCCTCACTAAGTCTGAAGGTTAGCCACTCGTGGCCTAGAAGCAGAAAACCTGCACATAGTGAGAGAGTATGGGAATTCCCTCTTCTACCTTCTCAAATTTTTTATTTGTGAGCAATTTTACTTTTTCCCATGGGGAACATTCATCTATAGGGCCTGGTGATAATTCACCCCAAAGACACTGAGCATATTTCTTGAGGTTTAGGATTTCACCTTAAAAGCCACAATGAAGCGTTTTCAAGGGTGACAATGTACAAAGGAGGCTGGGAATCATCCTCTTTGGGACGGAGGTTCTGCTGAGGACATGCGGGGGGTTGATGGGGAGGGGAGGTCTTGTTTTGGGTTTCTGTGGCTTGACCTTCCTTCCTTCCTGCTCCCCCCAGCAGAGTCACATCCCCTCCTAGACCTGAGTTTCCAGTCCAGGCACTGCAAAGTGGGTGGGATCCTGGAACAGCCCCTTCAGACAACAGCTACCCAGGGAGCCAGTTTTTGAACAAGGGTTACATTCTGTGAATCGTGCCTAAAGCCAAAATGGTGTATAGTCAAAACACATTGGATTCAAGGGCGATTGGGTTGCCAAAGTCCATCTTCCCCAGACACCCACCTCCTCTTTTTGCTTTTTAGAATATTTTTGGCAAATGCATAAAGCTGAATGTGCACAAGTTAAATGTGCGCAAGTTGCTGGCTTACTGGGCCTCCTGGTCTGCCCTTTCCACTCCAGGGGAGGCTGCCATGGAGAAGGGAGATGGGCCCTTTCCAACCTCCAGGGACCCTTTCAGGGCAGGCGGGAGAACTAGAAAGGAGCTCTGTCTTTCCCAGGGCTGTTGGCTTTGTTCACTAACTATGGAGCTGAAAAGTCCTGGAGAACAGAGAGCAGTGAGTCCAGCATTTCTTCCCCCTCAAGAGAGGAACCAGGATCAGCCTGAGCTGCCCTCAGTTCATGACTTGCAACTTGGAAGGATCTGGAAGAATCCCGCCATTGGGGACCTGGTGAAATTTGCCCCCTCAGCCTAGAGGCGGCTTCCTGGGACAGTCTTGGAACCACAAGTTGTGTTAAAGCTTTTTAAGATGATAAAGTTGTGCCTAGTCCTCCCTCCCAAAGGAGTCTGCTTTGGCAAGCAAAGGATAAAACATCTAAAAACAGTTCCAGCATCAGACACTGACTGGGGAAGATGCCAAGGCAGGTTGAGGAATCCCATTTATACTTAGTTCTTTTTAATTTCTGGAGATGTGAGTTTCTGACTAGGTTGCCCCTTGGGTCCCTGCTCCTCTGCTCTTAAAAAATACAGGATTCCTTCTGTTGTGGATGTCTCTCTGTTAACCCCAATGAATGATTGCCCTTTTTGCAGAGGCTCCGGTGGTGAAGGTGACCAGGAAGGCAGACTATGACGGCCTGGAGACCCTCGTTTGCCAGGTCCACGGCTTCTACCCCAAGGAGATTGAGGCCAACTGGGTGAAGGACGGGGAGGTCTGGCAGGAGGGCACCCTCCGAGGATTGGTCGCCCCCAACTCGGACAGGACCTACTATGTGTTGCTCAGTGTCCAGATCGACCCCGAGGAGAGGGAGCGCTTCCGGTGCCGCGTGGAGCATGACAGCCTGGAGAAGCCTCTGGACGTGGCCTGGGAGAAGGAGCCTGGTGAGAGACAGAGAGACAGGCAGACAGGAGGGGAAGGGGTGGGCTCTGGGAGGGGGATTTCCACCCAACTCCTCCCTTCAGCTGCAGCACAGCTCAGATGGGGAACCCCAGTTGCATCCTGTCTGTGTCTCTGGAGGGAAGCAGCTGAATCAGAATATGTAGATTTCGACAGAGATGCAGCCTTTTCTGGCAAGTGTCTCATAGGCCTTAAACCCAAATTGGATGTCATAGGTAAAAACTGGCTGTCACCTTTTTGCCTTTAAGCCCAAGTAGTTGTGATATCACAGAATGTGGGCAGATGTGTTATTTCTTCAAAATCAAATGCCCTCCTCCACATGGCTGACTTACTCACACTCCCTGCGAGTGAAAAAGGGGCAGTGAACTTAAAAGAGGGAGTCCCAGACTGACCGTACTTCACAGAAAAGATTCTCACTCACTCCTCCTCACACTCGCACCCAGCTAGAAAAACTGATACTCATACAGCCCAAACACACGCTCACCGCGGGGAAGAGCAAGCAGGAATTTTAATAACAAGGATCGTCTCACACACACTGCCAGGAAAGCTGTGCCTGCAGGAACCAAAGCAGAACATCTAAGAGCAAGACTCCTTTTCCCCAGCAGGAGCACATGAACGCACATCCCCACCCACACCCCAGACTCCCCTTCTCACAGGCAGGCAAGTGAGAATTATGGAAGCGGCCCTTGAGCCAAAGACTCACACAGGCAAGGCAGAGGAGACCAGGGCTCACTCACTAGCGCTACGGACTTCAGAGATTCTCCACAAACAAAAATACCTGGACATTTTGCCTCATTTTAAAAATCTGTCTAGACAGACATTTTAAGTCTGAAGAAGAGGCCGTGTCCAGGAAAAACCGGACGTATGGCAACCCTACACAAGATGCTTCTTCCTAAGGGTTTGTGTCTTCCCTGAAGGCCTGTAATGCTGGGCTCTGGGGGGTCTCAGAGGGGAGGGAATCCCTTCCTCTCAGGGTCATGACAGAGAAGGCTGAAGCGCCTGAGCAGGAGGAGAGATGCTGGATTCTGGTGGAAAATAAGCTCCCTTGTATTGGGGCCACTACAGAGAGGACCTTGGCCTGTCAGGAGAGAGAGAGAGGGCCTGCTTTGTACACGTAAAATCCTCCCGGGCTCATAGCTCAGCACCTCCACTCAAATCTCCTGCTTGAGGCCTTGGGGAGCTGCTGCCGCCAGTCTGAATAAAAATGTCTCTTGTCCCCTTTTAGTCAACCTGGGGCTCATTGTGGGAGCTATTTTGGGTGTCATGGCGGCCATCCTGCTGGTCTCTGGGATCATCTTCACCATCAAGAAGCTCAGTAAGTAAACAGTGGATGTGTTTGCTGCCTCTCCTGTGTCCTTCTGTCTCGGCCTCCGACTGGGAATGTGCTGGTGGAGCTTCCTGGCAATTGTCGCTGGCATCCCTACAGAGACCCCTCCCCATAAAACACCCTTTGAACATGAATCAAAAGTCCTCTTGGTCATTGCTTTGCGCTCACTCTGTGCTCAGGAAGTTCACTTCACACCTGATGTTTTAATCAGTCCTAAGCCTTCATTCCTGTACACACTTACCAGGGAGCCTTTATTACAAATCTTTAGGTGCCAGGCAAAAACATTTCTTTCTAACCAGGCCTTTGGCCTTTTAAATGTGTTTGTGGGAGCAGAGTTACTAGTTTGTTTTTGCTTTATTGTGTATTTTGTGCTCTCATTTCGTATTTTTATGTTGTAACCTGCCCTGCCATGTTCATTAAATGAATAAATAAATATTGATCTGGGAGGACGCTGTATTGAACTGAATAGGACTTTCCTCTGAGCAGACCTGCCTAGAATTGCACTGTTCATTATCTCTTCCTCCCCCCCCCTCTCTGGGCAAATTTGAGGATTATGGGTCTGCTGGGAGTGAAATAATAATCTGAAAAGGAATAAGTGAAGGGACTGGATAATGTTTCCTTCCACCCTCTTGGAATTTGTCCACTGCCTGGCTTTCATGTTGATTTTTAAAATTTAATTTCCTCAATTTTTTCTACCTCTTTGTAACATGAGTTCCTTGAAATGCTCACCTTCTGGGCTCACCTTCCTTGGAGGTGTTTGGAAGAGACAAGAGGAGCATCTGCTGGGAAGGTTTCAGCATCTGAGAGCCAAATGGTCGAAATAGGATTGTGTGGCCTCTGGAGGTCCCTTCCAGCTCTGACCTTCTGCTTTTGTCTTCACAGGGAAATCAGCCTACGAAGCAGCCTCAAGTGAGTGACTCCTCCCTTCTCTCTGTCTGACATATTTCCCCCCAATATGGAGCAGGAACAGGTTACAAACAGACCAAACTAAACCTGGTGGTGGCCTGGTCCTTAAGCCCAAGACCCCGATGGAAAGCTTAAGCCTGTCTGCTCAGCCTGTCTGTGGACAGCAAGGGGTCCCTCAGGGCCAGGAAAAGGCTGCAGAGAGACTGTCGGCTGAGGGAGGGGCTCCAAGAAGGAGCAGGAGGAAGAGCCGAGGGTGCGGGGAGAGAGGGATCTCTGGGGGTTTAATTTACTGGAACCTGAAGCTAAAGAATTGGTTCGTCGGCTCAAGTCTGTGGGTGTCAGGAACCCTCCCCTCCGGATTTGGCACCACTGCTCTCCCCCCAGCTTCTGCCTTTCTGCCCCCTTCCTGCCCAGATCGCACCCACCCCCACTCTAATCCCCCGCTGCCTCCATGCCAGGCTGTGCCCATCTCTCTTTGCCCTCTGGCACCTGCTTCTCCCTCTAATGCCGTCCTTGAGCCCCCTTGCCTCTGGGCTGCCTGTCCCTGAACTCTTCTTAGACATCTCACCGTGTTGAGACTGATTTGGGATGGGGTTGGAAGGAGGGAGGAGAAGGGCTGGGGGGATGGAATACCCCTCCCCAGGATCCTGACTCCTGTGTTTCCTCCCTTTTGCAGCAAGTGACCAGGGGCCTGCCAGCTCCACCAGGGGTAAGTGGGGGTGCAGGTGGGGGCAGAGGGGGACTCTTGCAGAAGACTCTGTGGGGAACATCCCCAAATGGGGAAAAGCTGTTACCCCCGCCCCCCCCCCCCCCGGGGTTTCCAAGAGTGACATAATCTGGAGTGTCCATTGAGCTCCAAAAAGCTCTTGTGACTCATTCTGTCTCTTAATCTGAGTTCCACAGAGGATCCCCTCCAACTGACAAATGGGTTCTACGCAGGATCTGAATGAGAGATCTTGGAAGGGGTTCTGGAAGGGATTTTTCCTTCCAGTAGGACTGCTTTGTGTCCTGGTATTCCCCCAAAGTGTGCAGCTTGGCTCACTTGCTTGAGCTGCCCTCTGCAGGCATTTGCTCTTCAGGCCCATTTTGGTGGTGCTCCCAGCATCTCTTAGGTCTGATCTGACATGATGAGGGATGGTGGCTTTCCTTGGGAGGCTGGACTAGATGGCCTTTGGGTTCCCACTAGCTCTGTAATGCTGATGTCCCCACACCATGATGCTGGCTTTTGAAACACTCCTGTTCTTTATTTCTGCAGTTTCATACCAGCCCGGTGTGTGAGATGAGACCAGAAGGAGCCTGCCCAAGTTTGGCTGTGAATTGCAGAGGTTCAGAGCCCCCCCGTGTCCTTTAATGCTGTGCTGGATGTTCCTTAATCCTGGCTCTCACCCATCCATTCTGACTCCAGGTGTAACTTGTATTTGAGGGTAATCATGCTTTTCTGATGGATTATGGCCAATTTTGCTTTGCAGAAATGTGCTTGTATTAATGAGAAATCTTCCAGATATATGCAACTAAAAGCTTTTAAAATTAATGAGGAGACTAATGTCTCACAACAAATGGAACTAATCTGTACAAAACAAACTTGAAATAAGAGACATTACACATATTTTTGTAAACTAAGAAATCTTTAATAGAAATACATTTTAAAAAGTATAATATAAAAAAGGGATGAGGAGATTGACAACCACTTGCAGTGATTTTGATGGTATCTCTTGGTTATTTGTTGCTGTGGTTCCCTCCACAAGCCTTTCCCCAATCTTATGTCACTCACTTTCCATCCAAATGGAAGGAAAGGCAACATTTGAGAACCAGCTTTAGGTGTATTATGCGTGAAATAGGCTAAATTATTACTGCCTACCTGCCTCTTGGGCCGCCCAGCCTTTGGCTAAGCGGATGCTATGTCATGGAATGTATAAAAGCAGCCTAACTGCTCTGGCTGAGTGTTTTCCACCCACCTTCTGCGTGAGGAAGTGAAGAAACTGGCAGGGAGGGATACTTAGATGCTCAGGAGTTGAAGCAGAAAGAGAAGGAACAGAGTGGCTGAAGACTAGAGAGGCTGTCAGAGTTGGATCCGATTCTAATCTGGAAGTTTGCAAGTTTGCCTCAGAAGATGAAGGACAGACGTTGGCCATTGATCCCGTAGAAGCCAAGGAGGGCATCATCTCCAGTTACAACATCTGGATATGGAGGGGTTTTGTCTGTGTTGACCAAGAGCCCAGATGGGAGGGACGTCCACCACCAGCCCTCTTGGGTCACCTCCTGCATCCCCAGAACCTCACTGTCCTGTCTGACTAGATCCAGAGTGGTCCAGAGGTGACCTCTACTGGAGTTGAGGCCTCTCTTCAAATATCCTCAGGCAGAGCAGAGAATGAGGAGCTCCAGTGGGCATTCAGACCCTCCCCGTGGCAATGGCAGCTGCTGAGGCAGTTTCCTCCAGATGCTCTTTCTGTCCCGATACCTTCAAGGCTCCAGTTCTCCAGCCTGGTTCATGGAGCTCCACGTCCAGGACAACCAGCTGCTGAGCTCTGGGGCTCCACCCTGGGCCTCCCATGATGCCCTGGGGCAGTGAGTTGAGAAACAGGCTGGAGGGGGAGGAAGAAGCAGCTGAATGGGGAAATGGAGAAGCAGGGAACTGAGAAAGAGGTAGAGAGGCTGAGGGGATGGGGTGTAGTGACCCTTACAGGAGATGAGAGGGCCTGATCCTGCTGACAAGCAAAGAGGAAACCAGGAAGGAGACTTCCAGAGGCCCCAGGACTCTTCTCGTCTAATCCAATGGATTTGCTGCACCTTGCTTTGAAGACACTTGATGTAATTTTTTTTTTTACTTTTGTAATATATGTTTGACTTAAATAAATAAGGGTGCAGCCCCTTCGTCTTTAGTGGTTCTTGCCTTCTTAACACAGGAGTTCCAGAGATTTTGAAGTTCCTGAGAATATTCACAGACACAGACAGGTCCCCCCTCCGCCCTGAATAGAAATCTTCCCTCACCCCTTCTTCCCTGGTGGGGAGTGGAAGGCCATTTTGGGGCCGGCCTCAGGTGTCAAAATGTATTGGGCTGGCGTTGGTGTGTGAGTTATGCTACCTACAATGGGACTTCACAGAAAACACAACTTAAGGCGATATTGGAGCACTCCAAAATCATTTGCAGCTGTGTATGTGCAGATAATAATACATCTAGGCAACACATGGAGAACTGCACTGATGGTTGCAAAGCACCCCTAATTATTATTCCTTTATCATTATAATTCTATTGTATAATCTTAGAAGGGTGTAGACTGTGTTTTATGTTAAAGTTTGGGCAGCTCCACCAGCTCCTTCATTGCTAAATGGGAAGGGGTGCATGCCCACCTTGAAAACAAGCCTCCGTGGGGTGGGGATCCATTTTAAAAAAGAATTATTTACCTGAAGGAGCGTCTCCACCCCCATCATCCAGCCCAGACACTGAGGTCCAGCTCCAAGGGCCTTCTGGCGGTTCCCTCATTGCGAGAAGTGAGGTTACAGGGAACCGGGCAGAAGGCCTTCTTGGTGGTGGCGCCCGCCCTGTGGAACGCACTCCCATCAGATGTCAAAGAAATAAACAACTATCTGACTTAGAAGACACCTGAAGGCAGCCCTGTTTAGGGACATTTTAATGTTTGATGCTGTATTGTGTTGTTAATATTTGGTTGGGAGCCGCCCAGAGTGGTTGGGGAAACCCAGCCAGATGGGCAGGGTATTATTATTAATAATAATAAAAAATAAAAATAATAATAAATAAATAATGCTTGTTCTCCACCTTTTTGCCAGTAAACTGGCAGTGGCATCTAATAATAAACTCTTTTGCTTTGGGGGGGGGGGGCCTCCATTGTTACCATCCCCAAGAGGAAAAACTCAGGTGTTTTGGGAAAAGTTTTTTTAAGTATCTTTTTTATTTCATTAAATTCCCATTATTCCTTAATTATTTTACAAGACCACCTGTGAATAAAAGATCCCTCAATTTTATTACACTTCCAACATAGACTTTTTTCTTTTTTTAGACATTCTCACCAATCTGGTGGGTGTTAAATGCCATCTGTGGGCCATTTTCATCATATTTTCTTTTATCTCGCATAACATGCTGTAAAATTCATATTTACTTTTCCACAACTTTCCCCATAATTCATGATCAATACAGTATTGTGATCCACATCTTGTGCCCACTTAATCATGCTTGATTTCACCAATTCCTCTTAATTTCCCACTCCAAGAGCAGTTTGTACATTTTTGATAATATTTATATTTGTATCTAATACGTCTTTGGTAAACTGAGACTTTTGCTCAGCAAAGCCGTTTTCCCTATCTATCTTAAACAGTTCATCAATCTGATGTAGCTTGTTGCACAATAGAGGGGGGAGAGACTTCTGTCTCCCCCACCACACGTACTCAGGGCATGAGAGGAGAAGCTCAAGAAGACCTCGTCCCTTCACTAAGTTGCACCAAACAGCACATAAATTCCCTCAGTAAAGTGTTGTCTTTCCTTCCTGTTACTCTATAGCCTACTGTTGGTATACCGATGACTGAACTGTGTATTTGCATGCTGATGCACCTTAACCAATCAGGAGTGTTGGAATTTGACAGCTAGCCAATTGAGTTTAAGCTACGCTCTCAAGCGGCTCCCTTTGCTGTGTTTGCCTTCCCTGCCTTGCAAGGCAGCTCTGCTCCAGCTGTTTGCACCCTCACTAAGCAGCTGAGTGGAGCCCCGCTGCCAGAACAATGGACTGAGTCTATCTAAACTTGCTCCAATGCTGCAAGCAAAACCAAAGTGTTTTCCCCAGACTATCAGTTTTAGGAAAAGTCACAAAACTTTAGAAATTCATCTAAAATCACTAGTGCCACCGGTTTGCTTCACTGCAACGCCATTTGCGCTCTTTTGGCCTAGGACTTTAAAACCCCTCGATCCCGCCGTGATCCCTCAAAGGAGGAGCCAGGTACGCACTCCCCACCCAAGGAAGTGCCCATGGGTGACAATTGCTGGGCAAAAGCCCATCACCTGACTCGCCTAGGTGTACAGACATGTGAGGAAAGGCGATTGTTCTGTGGGTGGTGGGTACCTGAGATATGTTTGCCTATGCAAATCCTATCTTTGGGTGTTACCTTGACTCAGTTTCCTTATGGTAATCCCATGTTACCCTCCCTTTTTCTTGATGTTTTAGTGATGTCGCAATGATGTAGTGATGATGCTGTACGAACTGGATTCTGGGATGTGGTGGGAAGTTTTAAAAGTCAATGTCGCCCCTTTCTTGGGGTTCATTCTGTTGTTTGAACCTGTCGCGCGATAAACTTTGATCTAAGTCTACTGACGGCTGTTTTGCTCCGGTTTGTGGCTGGGACCCGCGGGCTCTGCCCGACCAGCTGGGACTGTCGAGTAGCCTCTCTCCCAGAATTTCCCTAACAATCTGGAGCCAATCCATAACCAGATCTCTTGATTCCTTGAGATTTCTCAGTTTTGGCTCCTGTCCTGTAAGATCTAAAATTTCACGGTAAGTTGTTGTTGTTGTTAGTCGTTTAGTCATGTCCGACTCTTCGTGACCCCCTGGACCAGAGCACGCCAGGCACTCCTGTTTGGTCAAACTCATGCTGCTAGCTTTGAGAACACTGTCCAGCCTCGCTCCCAAACTTGCGCCTCGAGATCTGCCCGGCGACTGTTGCCGCCATCTGCGCGCCGATTTCCGATTGGTAGAATATTTCCCCCTCGGCCAATCCCGGCTCGTTCTGCTGCTGGTTCCGCGGGCGGGGCAGAGAGCGGGTCTCAGGGCGGCGGAGGGAGGAGGAAAAGGGAGCTTCGTTTTGGGGGGAGATGGGGGTCCTCCTCCTCCGCTGGCCCCCCCTGATCCTGTGGGCGGCTGCCCACCTGCTGCTGCTCCTGGACTGCGCATGTAAGGACTGTGCTCTGGGGCGGGGGGCGAAAATAATTTGCACTCAGCCCACCCTTTGGGCAGGAGGGGCTTTGTGTGGGGCGAGGGGGGAGGCCGATGGGGCGGCTGCAGCTCCTCCCTCGGTGGGGACCGCTCTTGCTCCTCTTGGGGGGCTGCTTCGGTGAGTCCCCCCGAGTGCCACAAGTCGGGGTGGGCAGAATGTAGAAAGAGAGCGGAGGGATTGCCCACCGCCTGATCCGGATCCAGTCCGCTTCCTAGTCTCTCCTTCCTCCTCCTGATATTCTCATCTGCAGGAGATACTCCCCTCCCTGCTGTTCTGGAGACCTGCTCTCCCCCCCAAAAGCCAGTCAGGGATTCAGTGGGGAGATCCAGCCAGAGGGGACTCATCGTAGTCCAGAATTGTGGTCTCCCAGCGCCCCCCCCCCACGAGATGCCCCAGGGGGAACCCCCAAAGGAGGACCTGACAGCCACAGCTGCCCTCTCCCCACTTAAGAATCCCGGCAAGTGGAGGGGGCAACCTCGTCGTTTTTAAAAAAAATAAAAATAATTGTAAATAAATAAATAAATAAATATTTTTATAAGGAAGCTCTGGGGTGGTGTTACTAAAGACATTGAACTCAGCAAACCCTCCCCCTGGGCTCATTAGCTTTTTTGCTTAGCCTATGAAAGATGCCTCAGGGACAAGTGATGGGGAGATGATGGTCCTTTGCTGACCGAGTGCAGCCCATATAATCATTGCTTACAATGGAATAAAATCTGATCCCCGCCTCTCGCTGATTAGCTGACTCAATATTGGGACGTTAGCCTGCATTGTTGTAAACTCGCTGCTATTATCCCAGTCGGAGAGGGTAGACAAAATTGTGATCATTTTGTTGAAACCTTGGCTTTTAAAAATCGTGTGCTGGTGGAACAAGTTGCAAGGAAATATAAATGCCTCAGGCTTCGTTGGGAATACTTTGAGATCTCTATCGATGAACTCACTGAAGCTTTTAGAATATTGGTTATTAGGTATTAGTTATTACTAATAGTGCCTGGCATGCTCTGGTCCATGGGGTCACGAAGAGTCGGACACGACTAAACGACTAAACAACAAATTATTACAAACCAGGGTGGATAAATGTTAATGATTTTTTAAAATCAGATTTAAAAAAAATTAAGTCGGATTTCTTTTATTTAAATCGGATTTGAAAAAAAAAATGCTTTTCCAGGAAAAATATTTCTAAATATAGTTTTCTACTTAAGTTACATTATAGTCCAAAGGCTATTCATAAGGAAATAAGGATTTGGTAAATAAATATATGAAGCTTTGCCCCCGCCCCCTCTCTGTGTCCTTTCTAGGCTGCTCCAGTCACTCCTTGCGCTACTTATGCACGGGGGTGTCAGGGCCCAGTCAGGGGCTGCCCCCGTTCATTGCTGGGGGGTACGTGGACCACCAGCCCATTGTTAAGTATGACAGCGAAACCGAGAAGTCTGTGCCCCAAGTTTCCTGGATGTTGAAAGCAGAGAAGGACAATGCTCAGTACTGGAGAAAGAGCACCCAGGAATTCCTCAAGCTGGATATGAAATTTAGCCAGTACCTGCTGGACCTACAGGATCAATACAACCAGAGCAAAGGTGAGTGGAGGGCAGGAAGGGAGCTCAGTCTCCCTCTCTCTCTGCCAGGTTTGTCCCTTCCAGGGGCAGGAGATGGTGACTTGAGAGGGAGAATAGTGATTCCTAAACAGGGATAAGCTGCTTTCTCCCTGCCAGGCAGGCTCCTTTTGGGGTCGTTTGCCCACCTTTGGTCCCCACCTGCACTCGGCTCTCACCTGTGGCTCCTAGAAGCTTTCAACCTGTGACAGCAGCCACAATCCTGGGAATCAGGTGAGGGGAGCCGATGGGTCTCAAAACCTCGGTGCGTTAGGGACGTCCCCTTCATGCGAAGACAGGCTCTGGTGGGTTGAGCAGATAAGACCAAGAGTGGGTCCTACGGTCAAAAAGGGGTTTTTTGTGTTGGCTTTTTGCAGTATGGTAGCGCTGCAGAGAGCTTGCTGGGGAGACCATGCATTAAAAAGGGACTCAAAAATAATTTAAACAAGGTTTTAATAAGAAAAACAAAAACTCCTTTTACACTAAATACATTAACAAACAAACATGACCCAACCACCAACCCATCCCCCAGGGTAATGGGAGAGCTAGGTGCTGCTCCTTATATACTACACCCAATTACCAACACAGCTTAATCAATACAACTCAGCAGCACCTGCTATGTTTCACAGCTGTAAAGCTGGGTCTCGTTATTTTGCTCTGGCCCTTTCTCTGGCCCCTTAAAGACATACACATCGAGTGGAACAATGATGAACCTTTACATATTAAACCATTCAACATTTCCCCTGCGGTTCATCATTGTGGAACAAAAACATAAAGCATACTTTGTACATGTTTTTCATGTATACCTTTTGGAAGTGCTTTAGTAAAAATGTCTGCAATTTGATTGTCACCTGGAACATATTTAAATACAACCATTTCATCAGCAATTAGTTTCTTTACAAACTGTAAACGTAATCTTAAGACTTTAGTGCGCTGCGTATTGGTTTCTGAACATAGGATAGCGAGTCCACTCTGGGAATCAAGGTAAACTTTTACTGGTAGTGTTACTTGCATCTGTAGGTCTGCGAATACTTGCAGATACCATTCCACATCACGAGTGGCCTGAACACATGCACATAATTCACTCTCTGTTGTGGAGAGACAAATAATGGTTTGTGTCTGGGACTTCCATTCAAATGGACAACCATTATAACAAAACACCATACCAGACACACCCCTGCAATTATTTTGTTCCACTGCATGAGATGCATCACAGAAAATTTCAAAACCTTTGTCAATACATGTTGTAAACTGCAACCTATAATGTTTGGTATGTTTAAGGTACATTACCACTCTCTTAAGAGCAGAGAAACATTGTGTAGTGGGCTTTTCCACAAATTTTGCCAGAAAGTGAAAGGCATAAGTTATATCTGGTCTTGAGATTCTTTGAATGAAATTTAGCTTGCCTATAGCAGAACGATACAAAGTTTTGTTAGGAAATGGCTTATCTTCACCTGTAAAAGTGAAACCACACACCATGGGCGTTTCCTTCCCATTTGCATTTTCTAAACATAGCATTTCAACAAGATCGTCAATTTTTGCAGTTTGATGAACCAGAAAAGATCCATTTTTGCCTTTCTCAATTTGCATGGATAAGTAATTTTTAGCTATGCCTAATTCCACCACATCAAATTTCTTCTGTAACTGTGTTACTACCTGTTCATATTCCTGTTTAGTTTTTGTAGAAATTAACACGTCATCTACATAGACACATATTTTTGCTACAGAGTTTGCCCTTTCCTTTATAAACACACAATTGTCTGCCTTTCCCTGTGAAAAACCAATATCCAGCAATTCTTTTGCTAAAGTTTGGTGCCAGTTCCTTCCACTTTGGTGCAGACCATAAAGGGATTTATTTAATTTGCATACCAAACCTTCAGCGGCGTCTATGCCTTCAGGGACACGCATAAAAATTTGTTCTTTTAAATCTGCAAACAAATATGCAGTTTTTATATCTAGGTGATAAACAGAATGTCCACGTTGTGATGCATCTTTTAACAAAAGCTTAACTGTTTCATATTTTACACTTGGTGAATAACACAAATCATAATCTTCGCCTGGAATTTGTTGAAAACCCCTAGCAACTAATCTTGCCTTGTACCTTACAACTTCATTTTTGTCATTCATTTTAACTCTATAAACCCATTTTGAATCAATAAGTCTCATATCTGGGGTTTGTGGTACAAGAGACCAAGTGTTATGCTCTTTTAAAGAAGCTATTTCAGAGTTCATAGCTTTATACCAATTTACAGCTTGGTGCTTAGGTAAATTCTGAACATCATTGTAGCTTTTTGGCTCAAAACTGCCTTATTGGCATACACAGTATTAAAATGTTCATCTGCAAAACGTTGTGGCTTCTGTCTCTTTCTATCTGAACGTCTCAGTCCGGAAGGAGAGTCAGACTCCTCAGACTTAATGGGACTATGTAAACTACTAGTTTCAGGTTGTAAATCATCATTGTCAGACTGAAGAGATGCCTGTTGGCTAAGCTCACGGTCAGAAAACTCAAGAGAATCTAACCTCCCTCGGGTGCCTGTGACTTTAAATCATCAAAGAAATTATCAGATTCAACAGGCTTTTTGTCTTCTTCCATTAATTCAGAAGCACCATTTCCTGCTGCTGCTGCTGCTGCTTCTTCTACCTCTTCTTCCTCAGTATTATCTATACCATTACTATCTTGGAAAACAGCAACACCATTCCAATTTACAGTTTGTATCATGCTTCTGGTAATATGAAATTTGCCAGTTGCTGGTATGTAAATTCTGTACGCCCCCTGCTGGTAGCCCATTAATTTTCCCTGGACACTACGTTCACCCAATTTCTGCTTAGCGGGATAATGCATTATTACATCTGAACCCCAAATGCGTAGGTATTTCAGATTAGGGCGTTTTTTAAACAGCTTCTCATAGGGGGTGACATCTAAACCAGAATGATAACTGCGATTTCTAACATAACAAAAGGCATTGAGCGCTTCAGCCCAAAAGTCTTTGGGCAGATTAGCATCATGCAGATAAGTTTTAACCCCTGCCTGCAGGTCACGCTGCACAACTTCAACAAGCCCATTTTGCCAGGGACTTCGGGGGCAAGATAACTCATGAGTAGTCCCCTGCGCTTCCAGGAATTTCTCAAAATCCTCAGAAACAAATTCCCCGCCCCTGTCAGAAAAAAGGTTCTTAATAGGTTTGTTAAAATGTGTTTTTACCCAGTTGCAAAAAACTTTGTACTTCTCAAATGCTTGGGACTTCTCAGCTATTGCATAAGTCCAACAATATCTACTATACTGGTCTATCAGGGTAAGCCAGTACTTAGAACCTCCTAAGGATGGTGGGAGTGGCCCAACTAAATCACAATGTACACGCTCAAATGGCTCAGTTACTTTCCTATCTGAGCACCTACCCTTGCGTGCAACCTTAATCTTATTCTTGCAACAGGATAGACATTGCATAAAGAATTTACATGGTTTTAAGTTGAGGCCATTAACAATATTCTTGGTCTTAATTACATCAGCAAAATTCAGATGTCCCAGAATTCTGTGCGCCTCATGGACACACCCAGAATGTGGCCTTACATTCCTCAACCCCTGGCTTGACTGTGCTGCTCTGCAATTTATAGGCGATTGGGAGTAGGTGCGAAAATACAGTCTATATAAACCATCAGATTCCCGGGCATACAATAGACGTTTGTTCCCCTCGAAAAACTCACACATTGACTTTAAGAAACGCACAGTTATGCCTTGACGAGCAAAACACCTTACTGACAATAAATTGTCCACTGATGGGCAGTAAATGCAGTTCGCTATAGTAATGTTTAAAGAGTCAAGTTTAACAGTACCCCTGCCAAGCGACTGCAAGACTTGTGAATTGGCTAAATGTACATTACCAATTTCCTCTTCGAAAGAAATAAACAAGCTTCGATCGTTGCAAACGTGCTGAGATGCTCCTGAGTCCACAATAAAAGAATTCCACTTGGCACCTTTAATTCTTTTACGATCTCTTGTGCTAGCGTGAAAAGCTCGCGGCTCGTTTCTGTCTTTACGGTACGATGCCGGCTGCTGAGCTGACGACCGTGACTGACGAACAGAAACAGACTTGGGAGTACTTTGCTTTCTTTTGGATCTGCAGTCCTTTGCAAAATGTCCTTGCTTATTGCAGAACCAACAACGCTTTGCAGCTTTAAATGCAGTTGTATCACCACAAGTTTGCATATGGCGTTCCTCATTCTTTCTGGAAATAGGAGTGCTTATGGCACAAGCCTCCCTTCTGTCCAACTCGCCCATTAATCTTGCCGTTACCCCTTCCACAGTTAATTGTGCTGGTGGAACGGCAGATATCTGGCTAGCTATACCATCAAAGTCCTCATTAAGGGAACAAAGGATGATGAAAACATACTGAATATCAGGTATCTCCATGTCCCTTCGAATTAATTCGCCGCGTATTGCCTCCAGACGTCTCAAGTGTGCTGCCAAATCACCACCAGGCTGCAACTTCGTCTGGTACAACTGCTTGAAAAACGTCAATGCAGACGCTGACTCTTTTCTAACATGCACTGCTGCAAGACTGTCCCACATTTCTTTGGCAGTTTTCTTATTTCTTATATAGATTTACTTGCTGGTCGCTGACTGCCAAATTAATTATCGCCCTGGCTTTTGCATCTCCTTTCGACCAAGCATTAGTCACAGGGTCAGGAGGGTCATCAGTTACATAGGTCCATACTTCTCTAGAGGTCAAAAGCGCCTCCACCCGAAAAGACCATAAACTATAGTTCTCATCTGTCAGCTGTGGGAAGACCAGAGCCTTCTCAGCTTCAGGAACCCGGTCAACCATTCTGGAACTCTTCCAGACCCACAGAACTACGCTAACAGGAGAAGGAGTTTTCAAACCTTTCTCAGAGTCCAAAAATATGCAGTCATCCACTCAGCAGCTGGGCCCATAACCAAAGATGTTGGCTTTTGCAGTATGGTAGCGCTGCAGAGAGCTTGCTGGGGAGACCATGCATTAAAAAGGGACTCAAAAATAATTTAAACAAGGTTTTAATAAGAAAAACAAAAACTCCTTTTACACTAAATACATTAACAAACAAACATGACCCAACCACCAACCCATCCCCCAGGGTAATGGGAGAGCTAGGTGCTGCTCCTTATATACTACACCCAATTACCAACACAGCTTAATCAATACAACTCAGCAGCACCTGCTATGTTTCACAGCTGTAAAGCTGGGTCTCGTTATTTTGCTCTGGCCCTTTCTCTGGCCCCTTAAAGACATACACATCGAGTGGAACAATGATGAACCTTTACATATTAAACCATTCAACATTTTGCACAATCCATAGAGCAACATTTTTCAGCTGTGGGCCGGTCCACCGCCCCTCAGACCATGTGGGGGGCCGGACTATATTTTGAAAAAAAGAAAGAATTCCTATGCCCCACAAATAACCCAGAAATGCATTTTAAATAAAAGGACGCATTCTACTCATGTGAAAACACCAGGCAGGCCCCACAAATAACCCAGAGATGCATTTGAAATAAAAGGACGCATTCTACTCATGTGAAAACACCAGGCAGGCCCCACAAATAACCCAGAGATGCATTTTAAATAAAAGGATGCATTCTACTCATGTAAAAACACACTGATTCCCAGACCATCCGCAGGCTGGATTTAGCAGGCGATTGGGCCCCACCCGGCCCCCGGGCCTTAGGTTGCCTACCCCTGCCATAGAGGGAAGTGAGGGGCAGATGGGGCTCATCCACCTGGGAAGGGACCCCATCTAGGAGGAGGAGAATCCTGATCCTAAACCTCCACTGCCTTGTGGGATAGCTGCAGGAGCAGAAAAGGCTACGGAGTAAACCATACACACATCCACAGCATAGTCCCTAAGGCGGTTGGATGGCGCCTTCCATGACTCCTACGGGCAACACCTGCAGCCAAGCTGGTGCCAAACATCCTGCTCTGCTTTCCTTTGGACCACATCAGTAAGGCTGAGGGGGATGTGTGCCTTGTTTAGTATTATGATTGTTATTGTTAAGGGATGCAGGTGGCGCTGTGGTGAGCTCCCGTTGCTCTGTCCCAGCTCCTGCCAACCTAGCACTTCGAAAGCATGCCAGTGCGAGTAGATAAATAAGGACTGCTGCATTGGGAAGGTAAACGGTGTTTCCGTGAACTCTGGTTTCCGTCATTCTGACCACAACACCTGGAAAGCTGTCTGTGAACAAACGCCAGGTCCCTCAGCCTGAAAGTGGAGATGAGTGCCACAGCCCCATAGTCACCTTTGACTGGACTTAACCTACCAGGGGTCCTTTGTTGCTCTTTAGTTGTTTAGTCGTGTCCGACTCTTCGTGACCCCATGGACCAGAGCACGCCAGGCACTCCTGTCTTCCACTGCCTCCCGCAGTTTGGTCAAACTCATGCTGGTTGCTTCGAGAACACTATCCAACCATCTCGTCCTCCGTCGTCCCCTTCTCCTTGTGCCCTCCATCTTTCCCAACATCAGGGTCTTTTCCAGGGAGTCTTCTCTTCTCATGAGGTGGCCAAAGTATTGGAGCCTCAGCTTCAGGATCTGTCCTTCCAGTGAGCACTCAGGGCTGATTTCCTTAAGAATGGAGAGGTTTCCTTGCAGTCCATGGGACTCTCAAGAGTCTCCTCCAGCACCATAATTCAAAAGCATCAATTCTTTGGCAATCAGCCTTCCTTATGGCCAGGGGTCCTTTACCTTTACCTTACTGTTGTTGTTATTGTGGGGCTTAACATGGGATAGAAATCTTGCTCTGGTGCCCCCCCCCCAATTGACCTCTCGGGGGTCTCTTTCAGGCTTCCACACTATGCAGCTCATGTACGGCTGTGAACTGAGCCCAGACGGGCGCAAAGAAGGGTATTACCAGTATGGCTACGACGGGAGGGACTTCCTCAGTTTTGAGAAGGAGACCCTCACCTGGACGGCAGCTGACAGAGAGGCCCGAGAGATGAAGAGGAAGTGGGATGCAGAGTTGGCCAAGAAGCAGTACCGGAAGGCCTACCTGGAGGAGGAATGCATTGAGTGGCTGCAGAAATACCTGGGCTACGGGAATGAAACTCTGCTGAGGACAGGTGAGATGGGTGGGTGGGGAATGGGAGTGGGGAGGAGGGCTAATGCATCGAATGGTAGAATTATGGAGTTGTAGAGTTGGAAAGGATCCCCAGGGTCATCTAGTCTAACCCCCTGCAATGCAGGGATCTCAGCTCAAGCATCCATGACAGGTGGCCATCCAACCTCTGCTTAGACTCCTCCAAGGAAGGAGAGTCCACCACCTCCTGGGGGAGACTCTTCCACTGTTGAACAGCTCTTGCTGTTGGAAGGGTATTCCTTTTTAAAAAATATTCGGTCATACCTTGGTTGCTGAATGCCTTGGAACTCATACGTTTCGGCTCCTGAATGATCAAAAACCAGAGTTGAGTGTTCCGATTTTTGAACAATTTTGGGAAACCGGATGTCTGGTGCAGCTTCTGTGATTTCTGATTGGCTGTAGGAAGCTCCGGCAGCCAATCGGAAGCCGCACCTTGGTTTATGAACAGTTCCAGGAGTCAAACAGACTTCCAGAACGCATTCTGTTTGGGAACCAAGGTACTACTGTGTGTGTATATAATATATATATAAAGCTAAATTGACAGATCTAATAAGAAGAAAACCCAAAATTATGGTCATGAAACAGTGGGAGTGTCTAAATGATTACTTACAAAACCAGGACTCTGCTACCAAAATCTGGCTGTGTTTAGAATAATCTTTTGAGTAACATAAAAAATATAAAGTGAGATATTAAGAAGGTTTAAAGTAAAAATATGAAGAACAAAGGATATGGCGAATGGATTATTAAAAACGTGTGGGGCAAACAGTGGAAGTCTTTTAAAAATATTTTAATTAAGCTAGATATGGATAAGATGGAAATACATAATTGAACATAAATACAGATTTGAAATGGTTGTGTATAGTGAATACTTATCTACTTTTAAAATCTTCATTCTTGACTTTTCTTCTTTTCTTTTTCTCTTATATTTCATCTTTCATTTTTCTCTTTTTGTGAACATCGCTTATAGAGGTGTAAATAATTATATGCATGTGTAGAGGTAAAATATTTGTATTCTTTATATTTTCTAATTTTCCTTTGGTTACATGTATTTTCTTTATTTCTTTGTATATTTGTATATATATTTTTCTATTTTGTACTTAATAATATTTTTAAAAAATAAATAATATAATATAATATAAAATATAAATAATTAAACTTTTCTGTTTTACATTTTAGAATATTCATTTAAACAACCTTAAAATATCAGTGACTTCCCTCCTTCTCGTTTCATGGTTCATTTTGCATACCTTAAATCCCTGCATATTTTACATGAACTAAGCCATTCAGTATTCCAATATTACATCCATCAAAACTTATTTACACTGTTGAATTTATCTTTATGAAAGTTATTCCTGATGTTGAGTCTGAATCTCCTTTCTTGTTGGAGGGTGGAGAGGTGATTTCGCTACTTATTTCTCCACCCACGCACATCATATTTCAGACCAAAACTCTGTTTTGTGCAGGAAGGAAGTCTGGGAGTGGGTCACTTCAGGCTACAGTGTGTGGATGTTGATTTTTTATTTTTTTTTAAATGAGAGAAATCTGCCTAGAAGGGGGTGGCTGATAATTTTGGGTCAGAGGGAGAGATTGACCCCTGAGCAACTCAGGGAGCTGAAGCGGTCTTTGGACTGTGTGTCAAAACTATAAAAACATGGGTGTGGTTGGTAAAAATAAATGAGACATTTGAGGGGTTTTGGGTGTGTGGCTGTCATGGGCTGGCTGGATGCAGAAGAATGGTGGGAGGAACCAGCTGAGGAACCCTCAAGAGAAGAAGGCTCAGAGCTCAGGGAGTGGTGGTAGGACAATGATGAACGGTCAAAGGGTGAAGACTAGGAAGTGTCAGAATCTGAAGAGGTAACAGGGCTTAGTGAGCTGGGAGAGTCTGTGGCAGAGAGCAGTCCAGAACCAGAGGCAGAAGCAGAGGCTGGAGAGGAGGGAGGCCAGGAGACAGAAGCGAGACAGGCTGCTGAAGAATCCAGGGAGTCTCACCCTCCTGCTGTGACCAGCTCCCCTCCTCCCTGGTCTCAAAGAACCAGCAGAGGCATGAAGAGGGCAGAGGAGAAGTTAGCTTCATGCAGGCTAGGGCTCTGATTGCTTCGGGGAAACACTGAGGGGGTGGGGCGGACTTAGACAACTGTGAGGAATTGGCGACTTTCAGTCTCCCCAGCTGCCACACAGGGGCTTCAAATTGATTTGGGTATCACAGACCCATAGCAGGGAGACCCATGGGGTTTGTCTGAATACCGTATTTTTCGTTCTATAGGGCGCACTGGCCCATAGGACGCACCTCGTTTTTTGGGGGGGGAAATGAATAAAAAAAATTATTCCCCCCCCCCGCCGCGGCTGCCGCCCCAAGCCTTGTGCACACCTGCAAGAAGCACGGGGCACCCTCCGGAGGGCTCCCCGTGCTTCGGGCGACAGGCTGCCGCCCCAAGCCTTGCGCGCCCGGCAGGAGGTCCCGCCGAGCGCGCGAGGCTTGCAGACACTTGCCCGAAGCACGGGAGCCCTCCGGAGGGCTCCCCGTGCTTCGGGCGACAAGCTGCCGCCCCAAGCCTCGCGCGCCGGCGGGACCTCCTGCCGGGCGCGCAAGGCTTGCGGACACTCGCCGGGGCTGCAGGCTGCTGCCCGCAAGCCTTGTGAGCCCGCGGGAACTCCCACCGGGCTTGCAAGGCTTGTGGATAGCTTCCTGAAGCCTGGAGAGCGAGAGGGGTCGGTGCGCACCGATGCCTCTCGCTCTCCAGGCTTCAGCGAAAGCCTGCATTCGGCCCATAGGACGCACACACATTTCCCCTTCATTTTTGGAGGGGGAAAAGTGCGTCCTATGGAGCGAAAAATACGGTAATTTCTTTTAAAAATGGACAAAGGTTTCACAGTGGAACATCTATGGGAACAGGTATGGGGACATAATCAGTCTGAGCCATGGGTCAATTCATCTATTGATGATATTCACTAAAAAGACCTTAAGCATATTTGTGGAAGACAGGGATTTTTAAGTCTGACGAAACACAAGGGAAGTCGATAATTTCTCTCTTCTGACCTTGTCATCTCTTGGGGATGTTGAAGGCATCAGTAATCGAATTTCAGGTCAGGATGGCACTGGATGACCACGTGAATTGCACCATCCATCCTGCCAGCTACTGGAGAGGTTCCTTTGTTTTTGGCAGAGCTCCCAGTGGGGAAGGTGACGCGTCAGGCCCTTCCAGACAGCCAGGAGTCCCTCATCTGTCAGGCCTATGGCTTCTACCCCAGAGAGATTGACACCACCTGGAGGATGGACGGGAAGGTCATGGAGCATGCCACTTTCCGCAGGGACGTCGCTCCCAATTCCAACGGGACCTACCACGCCTGGCTCAGCATTGACATGGACCCCCAGGACAGGAACCGCTATTATTGCCACATAGAGCATGTCAGCCTAACACAGCCTCTGGTCTTGGCCTGGGAGGAGCCTGGTGAGAAATGACAGGAGAGGGGCAGGAGGAGGAGTCAGAGAATCACAATAGAGTTGGAAAGGACCTCAAGGGTCATTGAATTCATCCCCCTGCAATGAAGGAATCTCAGCTAAAGCATCCATGACAGATGACCATCCAACCTCTTGGATGGCCTTCTTTGCTGGATTCTAGGAGGAGAATGTCCTCCCAGAGTCGAACAAGGGACTCCAGTGCTATCATAGGCTAATACTCCATGTGACATCGTCCATACTTTGGGGGTGCAAAGGAGGAGATGTGATTTTGGTTCAGGGAAGTGGGGAGGGCGTAGTGTTCAAAGAGCGGAGTTTGAAGAGTAATCATCACAAGGAGGGGGACCCTCTCTGGGAGGTGAGAAATCTTACCTGTTTTATTGATATAATTATGTGGTGTTCCATGAGGTTGCTGAATGCCACTCCTAATCTCTGAAGCCATCTAATGGTGAGCGATGGGTTGCCTTAGAGGGGAGGGCATTTTTGAGAGAACTGCCATAGCACATTGCTTTGCGCATGGGAGGTCTCAGATTTGGTATGCAGAATCTCTCCTCCAAAAAAAAGATTGTGAGATGTCTGGATGAGGGTTTGGGAGCTGCCACCAGTGTCTGAACAGAAATATCTTTTGTTTGCCTGGGACCCAGCGGGCACATTTGGCGCTCCCCCCAACCCAGTAAAAAGCCCGGCAACGGGCTCGGAATCGGAGCAGGGGAAGGAGCGCTGTGCTGTGGGCTGTCTGCTTCTTTCGTGGAGTGAAGCCGCAAGCTGTTAACCGGAGAGCGCTGCCTTTTTTCCTTGGAATTTGGACTTGAAAATCAACGATCCGTGAGTAGGATATAACGCAATTGGAACTGTATAAAATGTGAATCTGGCCGAAAGCGGAAAGAGGCATAAAAAGGAAGTCTGCCTCTTCCTATTTGTAGATACAATAAAGCATTGAACTTGAAAGCGGAAGCTTAGGAAAAGACGTATTAGCGGACTTTAACCCAATCATCTAACCTGGATTTCCCCCCCCCCTTAAATCGAGGGAAAAGGGGGGAGAACTGTGGATGTGATTTCTTCATAAAGAAGTGGAAATAAAAGGGATTAAACCATTGCTCAATTCCCTGGGAACGGATTTCCAGAGGCAATTCAAAAACGGATGAGAGGAATGGCAGATGGTAAAGAGAAAACAGAAGCATCACAGGCTACAAGGTCGGGCAGGGTTTATCGAACAGAAGAAGGATTACAAAGGAGATTTTCGACCTCTGGCGCCTCTGGAATCCCAACAACAGCCCCATCGGCACAACCAAAAGTAAAAGGTATGGCAAGTGATGATGCCTTTGCTCAAGTTTTGGCTAAGGTTAATGAATCTTTAAATAGAATAAGTCAACAAGTAGCAGAGGCATGTGACAAGATTGACCAAAATACAATAAGTATCAATCAGAATACAGCAAGTATAAATAATTTGGGCCAGAAAGTAAACACTAATACAGAGACCATTCAAAAATTACTAGAGGAATCGGCTTCAGTGCGCCAGATTGCCGAGGAGGCCAAAGAAATTGCTACAACTTCTGCCACGGAGGTTAAAGAGGTTCAGGAGACAATACCATCATTGCACAAACAACTGGAAGACCATAAATTGACCCTGTCTATGACTGAATTGAAGGAAAAACAAGTGAATCTACGGGTCAGATCGGTACCTGAAGTGGAAAAGGACAATCTAGCTGAATTTCTCATGCAGGAATTTTCGGACTTTTGGGATCCAGAATTGGTAAAAGACAGTTTTAAAATAGTAAACGCTTTTAGACTTGGGAAAAGAGGAGAGAAGAAGGTGAGAGACTGTTTGATCACTTTTCGAACAAAAGAAGAGAGGGATAAGATTTTGGGTTTGCATTTCCAGAAGACACTGGAAATCCAACAGACAAGAGTTGAAATATTTAAAGACATTCCGAAATACCTTCTGGATCTCAGATCAAACTACAAAGATTTGGTTACCCTGCTGAGAAGTAACAGTATTAACTTTAGGTGGGAATTCCCTCAAGGCCTATCTTTTAGCTACAAAGGAAAGAAGAGGAAAATAAGATCGGAAGACGACAAAGACAAATTTTGGAGAGACCACGGAGAAGACCTACAGAAAGGACTATCTCCGGAACCAAAAGACCGCTCGAAAAAAGGGATACCACCGACAGAAGAGGAACAGGCACTAGGTGCAGTAGGAGGAGTACTAACATAATAACATCATGGCTCTGCAACTACTAACTTGGAACTGTCACGGTCTAAATTCCCCTCAGAAAAGGAAATCAGTATTTCATATATTAAAAAAGGAACAATTAGATTTAATTTGTTTACAAGAAACACATATAACAAGATTACACAGGAAATTGTTGATAAATAAAAGACTTGGTCAAGAGTTTATTTCATCGGATAAAGTTAAAAAAAGAGGGGTTGTGATTTATGCAAAGGACAGATTATCACCGAAATTCGTATTTAAAGATGACCAAGGAAGATTTGTGGCAATTGAAATTCAAACACAAGGAGAAAAATTTTTGATAGTAGGAATCTATGCACCAAATGACGGAAAATCTGAATTCTTTAAGAAGTTGCATGAGATCCTGATGGACCACATGGATTATAACATGATTTTGATGGGAGATATGAATGGAGTGGTATCCACATATATGGACAAGGCACAAAGACAGGTAGTCACCAAGGATGGTAGACTACCGAAAACTTTTTTTGACATGACAGACAACTTGGACTTAGTTGACATTTGGAGAATAAGAAACCCCATGGCTAAAGAGGGAACCTTCTTCTCTGAAGCCAAAATGACATGGACAAGAATTGACCAAATTTGGATTACTAGAGGAATGGCACAAAAGACAAGAAAGGTGGAAATCTGCCCAAAAACTTGCTCCGACCATAATGCTGTTAAGTTGGAAATGAGACTAACACCAACTGGCTCCTTCAGATGGAAGATGAATGACACTTTATTTAGAGATGATGAACTACTTAAGAAGGCCCAAAAAACTTTGAGAGATTATTTTGAGATAAATCTTAGTACCAACGTGGAGAAAAGAGTAATCTGGGACGCTAGTAAAGCGGTTATGAGAGGGTTCTTAATACAACAGAATGCAATAAAGAAAAGAACTCAAAATGAGAAGAAGGATAAGATAATGGATAAAATAAAGGAATGTGAAAAAAGACTGAGAGTAAACCCCAAATCTCTAGAGATTTTGTGAGAGTTAAAGTTATACCAAGTACAATATATGAAAATGATGAATCAGGAAATAGAATGGAAAATTAAACAAATGAGACAAAAGACCTTTGAGTCGGCCAATAAATGTGGTAAACTGTTGGCATGGCAAATGAAAAAGAGACAAAAATTAAATACAATTACGAACTTAGAAGTGGAAGGAAGAAACATACAGAACCCTGCAGAGATTAGAAGTTGTTTCCAGAGGTACTTTAAACGATTATATACTCAAGGGCCACTGAAAGAAACAGACTTAGACCAATTTTTGAAAACAAATGGATTACAAAAAATATCTCAAGAAAATAAATTAATTTTGAATCATAGAATAACTGAACAGGAAATAGAAGGTGCCATTCAAAATATGCAACTGGGTAAATCTCCAGGACCAGACGGTTTGACCTCTAGATACTACAGATCTTTAAAAGAATGGTTAATTCAACCTTTGAAAGAGGTCTGCAACGAAATAATGGAGGGGAAAAGAGCACCAGAGTCGTGGAAAGAAGCATATATTACACTTGTACCAAAAACAGAGACTGAAAAGACACAGCTTAAGAACTACCGCCCTATATCGTTACTGAATGTGGATTACAAAATTTTTGCAGATATTTTGGCTAAGAGATTTAAGAAAGTGCTGATGGAAGAGATTCATAAAGACCAAGCGGGCTTTCTCCCAGGAAGACATTTGTCTGACAATTTGAGGAATATAATTGATATTTTGGAAAAATTAGAAGTGAATATAAACACTAAAGCAGTTTTGATATTTGTAGACGCGGAGAAAGCCTTTGACAATATTTCTTGGAATTTTATGAAGAAGAATTTCCAGGGTATGGGGGTAGGCCAAGGCTTTGAGAATGGTATAGGTGCAATTTATTCAGAACAAAAAGCTAAACTAATTGTAAATAATGTTGTGACGGAAGAACTAAAAATTGAAAAAGGGACACGACAAGGTTGCCCTATTTCCCCACTTCTCTTTATTTCAGTCCTGGAGGTTTTGCTGAATATGATTAGAAGGGACCAGTCGGTTAAAGGTATACAGGTCGGAACTAAACAGTACAAATTGAGAGCATTTGCAGATGACTTAGTATTGACGTTACAGGAGCCAGAATCTAGTACTAAAAGAGTTTTAGAACTGATTCAGGAATTTGGTCAAGTGGCAGGATTTAAATTGAACAAGTCAAAAACCAAGGTTTTAGAGAAAAACTTAACATCGTTTGAAAGAGAGAGGTTTCAGAATGAGACAGGTTTAACAGTGGTTAAGAAAGTTACCGTATTTTTTGCTCTATAAGACTCACTTTTTCCCTCCTAAAAAGTAAGGGGAAATGTGTGTGCGTCTTATGGAGCGAATGCAGGCTGCGCAGCTATCACAGAAGCCAGAACAGCAAGAGGGATTGCTGCTTTCTCTGCGCAGCGATTCCTCTTGCTGTTCTGGCTTCTGAGATTCAGAATATTTTTTTTCTTGTTTTCCTACTCCAAAAACTAGGTGCGTCTTGTGGTCTGGTGCGTCCTATAGAGCAAAAAATACGGTAAATACCTTGGGATTAACATGACAGCAAAAAATGGGAATTTATTTAAAGACAATTATGAAAAATGTTGGTTGGAAGTGAAAAAAGACTTAGAAATTTGGTCAAATCTGAAGCTTTCACTGCTAGGCCGCATTGCTGCGATAAAAATGAATGTATTGCCTAGAATGTTGTTTTTGTTTCAAACTTTGCAGATCGTCGACAAAATGGATTGTTTCAAGAGGTGGCAGAAAAATATTTCTAAATTTGTCTGGCAGGGCAAGAAGCCCAGAATAAAATTTAAAATTCTAACGGATGTAAAGGAAAGAGGCGGATTTGCCCTGCCAGACCTTAAACTTTACTATGAATCAGCAGCTTTTTGCTGGTTGAAAGAATGGCTACTTCTTGAAAACACTGACATTTTGGACTTGGAAGGTTTTAACAATGTATTTGGATGGCATGCATATTTATGGTATGATAAAGTCAAAGCACATAAAGCATTTAGAAACCACATTGTCAGGAAAGCACTATTTAATGTTTGGTTAAGATATAAGGATTTGCTAGAAAACAAAACCCCAAGGTGGCTGTCACCAATGGAAGCGAAAGCCTTGAAAAGGTCAATATGGAGGTCAAATGGCCGAAATATTGGGAAATTTTGGAACAAGACGGAGATAGACTGAAATTGCAGAGTTTTGAAAAACTAAAAACAAAGTGCGAGACTGGCTTCATTATTATCAGATAATGGAGGCATTTAAATTGGACAGGAAAATTGGCTTCCAGGTGGAAAGATCAAAATTAGAAACAGAATTGCTAGAACCCAAAACTAAGAATTTGTCAAGAATGTATAACTTGCTGCTGAAATGGAATACTCAGGATGAAACGGTAAAATCGGCTATGATTAAATGGGCACAGGACGTTGGACATAACATTATGTTTGCTGACTGGGAACAGTTGTGGACCACAGGTATGAAATTTACGGCATGTAATGCCTTAAGAGAGAATATTATGAAAATGATATACAGGTGGTACATAACCCCAGTCAAGCTTGCAAAAATTTATCACTTGCCCGATAACAAATGTTGGAAATGTAAAGAAACTGAAGGTACATTTTTTCACCTTTGGTGGACGTGCCCAAAGATTAAGGCTTTCTGGGAAATGATATATAATGAATTAAAAAAGGTATTTAAGTATACCTTCCCTAAGAAACCAGAGGCCTTTCTCCTGGGCATAGTCGGCCAAATGGTGTTAAAAAGGATAGAACTTTCTTTATGTATGCAACAACAGCAGCAAGAATACTCATCGCAAAGTATTGGAAGACACAAGAACTTCCCATGCTGGAGGAATGGCAGATGAAACTTATGGACTATATGGAACTGGCGGAAATGACTGGTAGAATCCGTGACCAGGGAGAAGAGTCGGTGGAGGAAGATTGGAAGAAATACAAAGACTATCTTCAGAAACATTGCAAAATTAAAGAATGTTAGAGTGATGTTGGACTGAAAATAAGCGGTTTCCAGCTGTACAGGTTAAGGTTAATGATAGACTAAGACTAAAGATTAGGATTAAAGATGTTTAATGAAATGGAAATTTGACAATTAAGAGGTAAAATTTTAATGTTACATTACATTAAGACTAAAGATTAGGTTTAAAGAAGTTGAAGTTATATATTTCAATATTATATTAAAATTAAAGATTGGGATTAAAAAAGTGGAAAAGAAATTGCTGGACAAACAATTTGGATTGGAATACAAAAGAGGGAGGTATGAGGAAGTCCAGAAAATAAGTAAATTTAAAAACGGAAATGGAAAAGAGATATTGTTTCTAATTGTTATGTTTTTTTTATTGTTGATTGTTGTTTTTTGTGTTTTTTTATTTTCTTTTTGAGATTTGTATTGTGTATTTGTGTATCTTTTTTGATGTTTTTCTTTTCTTTCTTTGTTGTTTAATTTTTGATTGAAACTTTAATAAAAATCATTAAAAATAATAATAATAATAATAATGTAATAATGGTTCCAAAATGCCAAGGGGCTGGCAAGTACCTGTCATCTAGACCAACGACGGAGAATTTGTGGCCCTCCAGACTCCGATATGGACCACAATTCTCATCAACCCTGACAGTTAGCCATGCTGGCTGCTGGGGACCAGAGTCCAGCAACATTGGCAGAGACACAAATATCCCTGACCTCTAGCCCAGATTTGCACATGGATAATGGATACCAAGCTGGAATCTACACACACACACACACACATATAAAAATGCTGTGAAAATGCTTTTTAAAAACCGTTTTGAAAAAGGCATTGAATTTCGCATAGCTCACTGTCGCCATCTGGTGTCACATTAATATATTACACTTTACAAAACATTTAAAATGTTTCATTTGCAGCTGTATAACTGAGCCTACGGTACAATTGTTGGCGACTGAGTCGCCGTGTGTCCTGTAGATCTGTGATGGTAGCGATCTACAACTGGGGTTTCCAACCCTTCTCGAACAGTGGGGACATTTCAAATGTCATGAAAGCGCTGTGGGCACCAGAAATAAAATGGCAGCCATGGGCAAGGGACCATAACACATTTTCAGCAATTCATATAACATTAAAAAGAGATACCTCGCCAGCCAGTGGAGACCGGGAACAGGAGTTAAACTTGCATGGCACCTGTGAAGGTCTTCCTTGGAGTCTCAGAGGCAGTCGGAGCCCTTGGTCAAGAACGAGCTCCTTCTTGCAAAACAGTGCAAAACAGCTGCTGGAGCAACAAGGGTTTGCCCGCTTCCACCCCAAATGATATTTTGTTGAATATTTTGTTGCCCAAGTGTCCCTTCCTGTTTGTTTGTTTGTTTGTTTGTTTGTTTGTTTGTTTGTTGCTTGTAGGCCATGACTGCCATCAAAGCCTTGCTTGCAATCTCTTTTTGGGGCAAGTGATGGGGGGGAGAGGAAGCAGCAAAGTAGACTCCACTGGTTGCTTAGCCAGTTTCTGCCCACCGGCCACATGTAACTGGCAGCAGTGGAATGTCAAATTTCAGCAGCGCCCTGTGCAATGCCAAAATTTGGAATCCCCGCCTCTCACGCTCCATCCTCTCCCCGATCTGATTTTCTTATTCTGTTTCTGTAGAGAAAGTACGAATGAAAGCTGCCTATGAAAGAACGTCAAGTGAGTGACTCCTTTTTCCTTTGAAAAGTGTTTGTTTTTGTTGTTGCATGAATATATCGGTGACCGCAGGTGCCAGAGTGGGCAAGGGTTCAGTCATCAGGTTTGCCCTGGAGATTTATAGCAGCCACGAAGTGCTAACCGCCTGTGATATAGTGGTCACAGTAAGGTTGGCATGTGTAGAGCTTTTATTTGCACGATAGCCCAAAAGGTTGTTGATCTCGCCCCCCAAAAAACAGAGACAGAGCTGACAGAGACAGAGCACAGGTTGCCCACATGCACACAGGTGTTGTTTTTTTTACCCCCCCCCGACATTAGCTTAAAAGTGTAAAAATCCCCCCAGATGGGCATGTAGACCCCCCAAAAGAGGACATGTTGGGGATTTCCAATACAGTGGTACCTCAGGGTTAATTCATTCTGGAGGTCCACATAACTGTTCATACACACACACATACACACACAGTGGTACCTCAGGTTAAGTACTTAATTCATTCCGGAGGTCCGTTCTTAACCTGAAACTGTTCTTAACCTGAAGCACCACTTTAGCTAATGGGGCCCCCCTCTGCCGCCGTGACGCTGGAGCACGATTTCTGTTCTCATCCTGAAGCAAAGTTCTTAACCCGAGGTACTATTTCTGGGTTAGCGGAGTCTGTAACCTGAAGCGTCTGTAACTCGCGGTACCACTGTACGTATGGCAAGCGTAGGTCAGAGGTAACACGCGGCCAAAGGCCCATCCCTATTTCTGGAGCAGGCTCTCTGTCTCCAGCATCCCAAAACCACCCAGTGAGCATGAAAGGAGAGTGTGTGTTTTTAGCCACAGTCTGTTCCAAAGCTAAACATATAGGAACAGTGAAAAACACAAGGCACTTCCGTTTCAGGAGAATGGTGTATGACAGGGCCAGCCCACACAGGAGGCAAGGGGAGGTGACTGCCTCAGGCGGCAGGATTCAGCAGGGCAGTAGATCCCCATGTCAATCTTTCTCCCTATGCCCTGGGTATAAATCTGCCCTCACCCTTCTACCCTGGTGGGGAGTGGGAGGCCATTTTGGGGTCTGCCTCAGGTGTCAAAACATATTGAGTTTTGCTACGTACAATGGGACTTCACAGAAAACACAACTTAAGGCAACACTGGAGCACTGCATAATCATTTGCACATGTACACGCGCAGATAATAGTATATCCAGGCAACACCTGGAGAACTGCACTGATGGTTGCAAAGCGTCCTGAATTATTATTCCTGTATGATTATAATTTTACTGTATAATCTTAGGAGGTTGTAGACTGAGACGTATGTTAACATTTGGACTTAATGGGGCATGGAGGGGTATATGTGTGCAAGCAGAGAGGAAAGGTGCAAGTGGAAATGAGAACGCCCTCCCTAAAACACAGGCAGTGATACGCACTCTCTTTATTTTCTCCTTTTTGCAGCAAGCAGCCAGGAGCCCCCCAGCTCCACCAGCTCCTCCGTCGGTAAGTGGGGAATGGATGGGGATGGATGACCACCTTGAAAACAGGCCTCCGTGGGGAAGGGATCATTCTTTTGGTGATTTTATTATTTATTACTCAATGTATATCTCGCCCTTCCTCCCAAGAAGCCCAGGGGTTCTACTCAGGGTCTGAAGAACAAGAAGGGCTTTATATTCCGGATTGGCTGCTTAGCGTCCCTGTGTATTTCCCACCTTCCCTAAAGGGAGAGGCTTGGCTGAGTTGCTGGAGCCTCCCCTGGAAACCTTAAGTCCTGGTCTTTGCTCTGAGCATGTTTATTTTTAGCGTGGCTTGATAGGTCAAGGGATTGGAGCAGGTGGCCTCTGTGCCATCGAATGCCCCAACACTGACAGCTTCATCATGCTTGTTCCTCTGGTTCCTCCTGCAGTGGACATTCAAGGCAGCACAGAAATAGAAATGAGGAATTTTCAACAAGGAGGGAGGCCACCTTCAGATGACTTCTCTTTATGAAATGTCTGCCTCCAAATCTGCCCATCCCAGCGGGGAGAGGCCTCCAGGCTGACTGGCTCCTCAGGGCTGCTTTGAGATGGGAACGTGGTTGGCATCCAGAACTATCTCCCCCTCTGCAGCAAAAACAACAGACAACGCAAAAGAACAAAGCGACAGGAATTTGACCTCTGAGGAGTCAAAAACCATTTCAGCCTCTCAAGACACTCAGTTAAGTGACCTTAAATTGGCCGTCCTGCCACCAAAGGAACAGCAAAAGGAGACTGCAAGGCAAAAGGGCCAAATTACTGTTGCCCAAGAGGTTTGGTGCTATCAGCTGCGGACTGAATTGGGAAAAAGGGGTTTTTGTTGCCCCGTGACAGGCATTGTTTCTGTTCATTTATTAAATTTGTATATTGCCCTATACCTGCAGGCCTCAGGGCGGTTCACAGGATAAAATCACAACCCAATAACACCCCAAACACATTTTAAAAGGTGTGCTGCTGAGAGGGGCTCCAGACGCAGGGAAGAAGCCATCCGGCCTCCTTGCCAACTCTGTTCCTAGGTGCCCTGGCCAGGCGGGACGTTGGTGCTGAACCCAGAGGAGGAGAGTGGGAACTCCTAGGGCAAATGGACATGCCTCCAGTCCACAGGCCAGAGAAGAGGCCCCTGCAGTGCAGACCTTGTTGGTCGTCTGCTTTAATTTCATACAGCTGAAGGCATTATCCAGTCGATGTGGGTGATGTACTATTGGGTGGGGATTGGAAGTGTGTTTCTTATGCCCAGAGAGAGAGTCACAGGAGGAAGACAGGAAGTTGCCTTACACTGAGTCAGAGAGCCATTGGTCCATCTGGCTCTAGACTGCCTGCACTGACTGGCAGTGGCTGTCTAGGATTTCATAAAAGGTTCCCTCCTGGTCCTACCTGGAGATGCTGTGGATTGAACCTGGAGCCGTCTGCATGCAAGTTTCCAGCCCTGAGCTATGACCCTGAATGGTTCTCCTCCACTCGTTTTATTCTCCACAACAACCCTGTGAGATAGGTTAGGCTGAGAGGCGATGACTGGCCCAACGTCACCCAGTGAGCTTCATGGGCGAGGGGGGGATTTGAACCCTGGTCTCGCAGCTCCTAGTCTAGCACACTGACCGTTACATGACACACACCAGCTCCCAAATCCTTCCGTTTCATGTCTCTTAAGGTGCCCCCTTCCTCCTCCTTTTCCCACTCCCCTGGAAAAAGTTCTGCCACACCAAAATCAGATTGTTTTGACTGCAATTCAGTGTGGATCTTGGTGCTGCCCCAGACCTTCTGCTGCTCACAGACACTTGGGGTGCCAGTGGCCCAGGAAAGGGTGTTATCTGTGGCAGCTCCTAAATGGTAGCATCTCCATGCACAGAGGTGGGTCTGACGGACTTCCGGGTCACCGCAGCCATGGGAAGGAGCGCGAGGCTGCCCTTCGGGGGGGTCTCGAACAACACGGAGGTTTAGAGGGGTCACGAAGGCTCCGTGAACCTCGAAACCGTAGGAGGATAATCCTGGGGGACAGAGTACCCAGTGAGGCTGCTTGTGCTCTCCTGTGTTGTTGGCATTTAACAGGATTAGAGCTGCAGCATGAAGGGGAAGCAACAGACTCCATGTTGTGAAGCCTCAGGCTTCATGTGAAAAGCGGCGAACCTCCGACAACAACCAAAAGCTGGGAGAATAACCAACGCAACTAAGCAGATAACAGACAGAAAACTTAATTAAGACAACCAGCGAAAAAGGAATACGTGGGGTGAAAGGAGAAGGAATCCACTGCCGGCGGTAAGAGTAAAATGGAGTATAGCAGAAGACTGGGAGAGAGAAAGTAACAAAGTTGCCGCCAAGTGGGTGTAGAGGAGAGACCTCAGATACAAAGTATAAGGACTCTGAGGCAAGGTAATGGTTGAAAATAACTTCATGGACTAGAGAGAAGTGAAAGGAATGTTTTTGTTCTGCCTGGTCGGAGAGCGTTGTGCCAGCAACCGGTTTGGGATAGACGGGAGAGTTTTTGCGACCAGCTCTTTTGTTGCCGTATTTGAACAGTGGTTGAGTTAAACAACATTTGAACATTTTACCCTCTTTACCTTCTACATTCTACGTTTGAACAAAGGACAAAGACTGGTATATTACCGGGCCAGTTAAACGATTGAAAACTAAATTGATATTAGGAGGAGGGGAGGTTTGGGAAGGTAAAAACAAACGTTTGGGAGAAAGTCGAGAACACAGGGGGTTTCTGCACCGCCATTTCGTTCCTTGCTTTTTTCTGTCTTAAAGAGATATATCTCATTATACAAGCAGGAGAAGATGGAGGCTATGCTTTAGACCGAGCTACAGCTATAACGGAAAGAGACTGGGTGTTTTTGGAAAAGGAAGAGGCTTAACCAGGACAATTTGCCAGGACTCTCCGTTACCTACGGAAGTCTCTCTCCCCCTTGGAGTGTCTCCCCACTTGGTCCCGCCCCGCTCCTCTGTGCTCGCCCTCGGACTGAGACTCACCCCATATTCTGTCCAAGTTCCAGAGAACATTTTGGCTACACGATCTCCCTCACCCGCTCCTGTAACTTCGGCAGTCTTTCCCCCCTGCTCTCTTTTCCCTTACTCTTTCCTTGTTCTCCTTAGTTCCCTCCCCTCGTTGGTATATCATTTGAAACGCTGACTTTCCCGCCTGTTTTTTCTTCTTTTTTCCTTTTTTTAATTATTTTTTATCTCCTCCTTGAGCTTCCTCTCTGTTGGTTTTTTATTTTTGTGTGTGTCTGTGGTTCTCCCCTAATTGTGTGATATTCAATGCCACACGAGATCAGCTGCTTGGCCGTGATTGGAGTGAGATATCCAATTGAGGAGTCTCACGGAAGAGAAACGAATTAAGACTCGGAAGGCTAATAAGGCGCCACCGTGTGGGAACAAAGGAAAATTACATCGGAGGAAATCAACGGGAGGAACAGAGGAATCCAGCAGTTTAACTTAGTGACCTTTAAGGGGGGAAGAGCTTTCAATAATTAGTTAATATAAGTTGATTTATAAAATGAAAAAGGGGGTGGGAACACCAGCAGAAAGGAGGCCATCTAGACAAGAAGATGGGAAGGAGGGGAGGGAAATTAAGGACTATGATAGTCTGATGGCCAAAATAAGGAAAGAATTTAAACATAATGAATATTATATTGAGAAAAAATTATTGGAAGTACAGGATACATTGGATAAGAGATTGGAAGGGGTGGTGGGAGAATTAACAGGAAAAGTTAAAGATTTATCGGTAAGAGCCAAAGCACTAGAGGATTCAATGAAAAGGGTGCAAAAGGATACGAAGGACAGTAAGAAAGATTTGGACAGGATTAAAATAGAGGTTAAGGAGGTAAACAAGGTACAGGAAGAATTGCTGGACAGCATGGCAGTGACTCAGATGAGACAGAATCAATCAAACCTGAAGTTCAGGGGGATTCCAGAGGACCCAAATGAAAATATAAGATCTAAAATGGTTAAAGAACTGGCAACCTGGTTAGATATGAAGGAAGAAGAGTTAAGATACTCAATAGCAAACATCTTTCGGATAAAAACAAAATCGGCTAAAGCTAGGGGGAAAAAACTGTCAGGAGATGTATTAGTCATGTTTAATTCGTTGGATATTAGGAACGAAGTATTGAAACAGAACTATAACAAAAAGTTATGTATTGAAGGAAAACCAATTATTATATTTAAAGAGATCCCTTCGAGATTTCTTCGAAAGAGGGATGTTTATAAAAAATTAACTAACCAGTTGGAAAAAAATGGGATCTTATATAGATGGGAATTCCCGGAAGGAATTTCATTCTATTTTCAGGAGAAAAGATTTAAACTGTCCAGTCCCTCAGAAATGGAAAAATTTGCAAGAAGATACGAGAAGGAACTTGGAAAGATAGGTGGGTGGGAGGAGGTAGGGGAACGGTTGGGGGAGGGGGGTGGGGGGAGTGGAGAGGGAGACAAATTCAGGAGAAGAAAGGGAAGAGGAAGAGACAGACGACAAAGAACAGTAGACCTAACCCAGACTCGACAACTCACTAACCGTATATAATTTATGGCCTTAAAAATACTGTCTTGGAACGTGAATGGGCTTAACAATAAAAATAAAAGGAATCAGATTGCTCATATATTATTGAAAAAGAACCTTGATTTAATCTGTTTACAAGAGACTCATATAACAAGAAAACACAAGAGAATTTTAAGTAATAAGAGATTAGGCTTGGACTTCGTGGCATCGGATAGGGTTAAGAAAAGAGGAGTGGTATTATACATAAAGGAAAAACTTGACCCAAAATTATTGTACAAAGATGATAGTAGTACAGATTACATTCCAAGGAGTAAAAATAATTGTTGCTGGAATATATGCGCCTAATGATAAAAATCGGCTTTCTTCTCTGAATTAGGCAATAAGTTACTAGAGTGGACGGACCAAAAATGATATTGATGGGGGACTTTAATGGAGTGGTGTTGCCAAATTTAGATAGATCAACAAAAAGCAAGAGATGAAGGATGGCAAGTTACCCGAACGTTTTCGATTTGGTCGATAACATGGGATTACCGTATTTTTGCACCATAACACTCACTTTTTCCTCCTAAAAAGTAAGGGAAATGTCTGTGCGTGTTATGGAGGGAATGCCTACGGGTGGCATGCCTACGGATTTTCCTCCTCTAAAAACTACGTGCGTGTTATGGTCGGGTGCGTGTTATAGAGCGAAAAATACGGTAATTGATGCTTGGAGATTTAAAAATCCTACTACAAAACAGTATACTTTCTTCTCAAACCCAAATCAGAGTTGGGGGAGAATAGTTTATATTTGGATATTGAAGGAATTGACACGGAGTCTAAGCAAATCTGAAATCCTCCCACAAACTATATCCGATCATAATCCAGTATTTATAGAGATAAAGGGTAAAGACGTCAGAGCAGTCAGATGGAGAATGAATGAGTATCTATTTAATGATCAAAAGATAGTAAGCAAGGCAAAAGAAACAATTGAAGAATACTTTAAGTGGAACTTAAACAAAGGGATGGCTATAGAAACGGTTTGGGATGCAGGAAAGGCTGTTATGAGGGGCTTCCTAATTCAGAAAAATAGCCACTTAAGAAAAGGAAAAGAGAAAAAGAAAGAGGAGATTCTAACACAGCTTATGGAGAATGAAAGACAATTAACTATTAAACCAGGAGAGGAGACAATAAAACAAAATATAAAGATATTACAAGCTCAATTTTCTATGATAGTAAACCAGGAAATTGAGTGGAGAATTAAAATGATGAAACAAAAAAGCTTTGAATCAGCTAATAAAATAGGGAAGTATCTGGCGTGGCAAATAAGAGAAAGGAAAAAAACAAAATACGATTTGCAAGATAAGGGACGGAGAAAGGATAGTGGAAGATCCAAAAGAAATAAAAAGGATATTTCAGAAATATTATAAGGACTTATATAAGAGAGAGGAGGAAACAGAGCATGCGATAGAGCACTATCTGGAAAAACATCATTTACAACAGATTGCTATGGAAGAAAAAGAGCTATTAAACCAGATGATTACAGAGGAAGAGAGGCAATAAGGCAATAAAAAAAAGGCAATAAAAAAAAAAAAATAGGAAAAGTGCCGGGGCCGGATGGCTTACCGGCCAAATATTATAAAACATTAAGTGACCAACTATGTCCAATATTATGTGAAGTGATGAATAACACCCTAAAAGAAGGAAGGATTCCGAACACCTGGAATGAAGCCTACATTACTTTAATCCCTAAAAAAGATGTGGATGCCCTAGAGGTGAAAAACTACAGGCCGATTTCGTTATTGAATAACGACTATAAACTGTTCGCAGATGTAATGGCAGAAAGATTTTAAAAAGTATTAAGCAGAAGAATCCACAAAGATCAAACGGGCTTCCTACCGGGGAGACAACTAAAGGACAATGTAAGAAATGTGATAGATATTATTGAATACCTGGAAAGCAGAATAGATAAGCAGGCGGCCTTGATATTTATTGATGCCAAAAAGGCATTCGATAACGTCTCTTGGCGTTTCTTGAAAGAAAATTTGAAAATGATGGGAATGGGAGAAAGATTCAGAAGCGGTATTGAAGCTATCTACCATGAGCAAAAAGCGAAACTTGTAATAAATAATACTACATCAGAATTTTTTGATATATCCAAAGGGACTAGACAAGGCTGTCCCTTGTCTCCTTTATTATTTATAACAGTATTGGAAGTACTTACTAAGAGATTGAGGGAAACAACAGAGGTTAAAGGAGTCAGGGTAGGGACTAAGGAACACAAAATCAAAGCCTTTGCGGACGACATTGTACTAACATTAGAAGACCCTAAGAATAGTGTGCAAGAAGCCTTACAAAAATTTGAAGAATTTGGTGTAGTGTCAGGCCTTAAAATCAACAAGAATAAGACTAAAATGCTGACCAAAAATGTAACTAAAGAAGATATAGTAGAATTAGAACAAAAAACGGGAATTATGACAGCAAAGAAGGTGAAGTATCTTGGAGTATGGATCACGATTAAAAATATTAATTTATATAAGGACAATTACGAGGTCACGTGGAAGAATATTAAGAAAGATTTAGAAATCTGGGAGAGAATGAGACTATCCTTTTTGGGGAGGGTAGCGGTTATCAAAATGAATGTTTTGCCCAGAATGTTATTTTTATTTCAAACTATTCCTGTACTCAAAGGGTTAAAGCAGTGTAAGGAGTGGCAAAGAGCCTTGGTGAGATTCATCTGGCAGGGGAAAAGACCGCGAATAAAAATGAAAATATTAGTAGACAAAAAAGGAAGAGGGGGGTTTTCCCTACCGGATTTAAGCTTATACTATGAAGCGGCGTGTTTAACGTGGCTGAAAGATTGGATAAGATTAGAAAACATGGACATTTTGGATTTGGAAGGCTTCGATAACAGGTACGGGTGGCACTCGTACCTGTGGTATGATAAGGTGAAAGTACATAGAGGCTTTCTAAATCATATATTTAGAGGACCAATATTCCAAGTATGGGAAAGAAATAAAAATCTATTGGAAAGGAAGACACCTTGGTGGATTTCACCAATAGAGGTGTTAACTATTAAAAAAATTAATATGGAAGAGAAAAACGCCACTTACGAAGAACTTACGCGGAAAACTGAACAAGGCGTTAAACTTAAACCTTATGAAGAGATAAAGAATGCATTTACAGGGTGGCTGCAATACCACCAGGTAAATGACTTGCTAAAAGAAGATAAAAAGAGACTAGGATTTGAAGATAGAAAATCTAAATTTAATGTGGAAATTATAGAAGGTAAAAATAAAACATTGTCCAGGATGTATGATATTTTACTGGAGTGGTATACAAAAGACGAGGAGGTGAAGGAGGTCATCACTAAATGGGCAATAGACATTGGCTATAACATTGACTTTGAGAGATGGCTGGAATTATGGAATGTCAATATGAAGTTCACGGCATGTATGGCATTAAGGGAAAAACTCTGGAAAATGAACGACAGGTGGTATCACACACCAGTGAAGCTAGCTAAGATCTATAGATTGAAGAACAAAAAATGCTGGAAATGTGGGGAGGTAGAAGGAGACTTCTACCATATGTGGTGGTCATGCAGCAAAGTGAAAGGCTTTTGGGAATCGATCTATAACGAGCTTAAAAAAATCTTTAAATACACTTTTCCCAAAAAGCCCGAAGCTTTTCTGTTAGGAATGATGGGCAAAGAAATTAAAAAAGAGGATAAAATATTATTCTTATATGCCACAACAGCCGCAAGAATTATGTTAGCACAAAACTGGAAAACGGAGGTAATACCCTCTATAAATGACTGGCAGGTTAAAGTGATAAATTATGCCGAGCTGGCTAGAATAACAGGAAGATTAAGGGACCAAGACGAACAGAAATTTCATGATAATTGGAATAAATATTTGATGTATATTGGAACTAAATTTCAGACGACACTGGCGGGGTTGGAATAACTCTAACAGTAAATGATTACTATGCAAAAGAGATAAAATATGTGATCATAAAATTTATTTGATACTTTCCAAAGGAGTGGAGGGAAGTTCAAGGCTCAGTAGAGCCTAATTTAACTGTGTAATTTACACATGATTTATGGAACGGATATAACATGTGTAAGCTATGTAATGGACTCGGTATATGTTTATTTGTATATATATGTAATATCAATAAAAATTTATTGGCAAAAAAAAAAAAAAAAAAAGAGGTGGGTCTGACGCCTTCACTTTACAGCTGCTATTGTTTGCTAAAAACACACCTCTTTGTCCTGCCCTTTGGCACCTGAGATATGTCCTTTTGAGATCCACACTACCACTGTGACTGGGATTTTAAAAACGGATTTTACTGTTGAATTTTAGGGCCTGCTGGTGAAATGCAGGTAACACTTGACTTTTCCTTGCATGTTGCATTTATGTTGCTCATTTCCAAGTTCTAACAAGTGTTTTCTTAAAAAAAGAATGACTGAATGGTTTTCAATGTCAATAAATTCAGCGTTGGAATATCTCTTCCTCCTCCCCTTTGATTGAAATGTGTGAGTTGAGAAGGCATCAGGCGGCACATACATTTTGTGAAATCAGTCAATCAATCAATCAATCAATCAATCAATCAATGAATCATAACAGCATTTCATTTCTTGTGGAAAGTGCTCGGGCTCGGACTATGGCCAGCCCCCAGTGGATTCCCTGAAGAAATGGTGAAAGGGTGATTTATGTTTCCCGGGTGAGTAGGGGGACCATGGCATTGTAGCAGAAGGACCATCGCCAGATGGGGTCCAGCATTTGGATGGAGGGGGAATCTCAACATCCGTTTCATAATGCCGCTACCAGGTGCCACTGGGAGAGTCTGGTCTCACTGGGAGGTGGTTGAAGCTTCCTGGGGCTGTTGGAGTGTGAAGGCCTTCTAGGGCCCCTGGGGAGAGTGCTGTTTTTCTAGAAAAAGGATTGCTGGAACTCGCCATGAAGGCTGCCCTTATTCTCTTAGGATGGCAAAGGTGCCCACCTGAGAGGTGAAGGAACTGAGTTCTGGCTGGAAAAAGCCCTGGCCCAAGCCATGTTGTGTTTGCCCTGCTGCTCCCCCCCCCGAAAATCCACTCTTTACTGCTAAATTGGAGCAAACGTCAATCTGCAGCAGACCTGGTTGATGTTTGCTCCGATTCAGCCGTGAACAGCCGGTTTCTACAGTGGAAAGAGGTGGGAGAAGTGGAAGAGTGGATGAGACCTATTAAATAGTGGGTTGACAAAGCAGACGACACAGAGATTCCTCCAAGTAGTTCTTTATAAGTAAGCTGGAACTGAACTGAACAGCAAACAGCTCAGCCGGCCTGCTTTTATAGGCAGCCGGCTGTCACTTTGTAACAGCAACAACCCAGGGTTTCCCGCCTAAATTAACTGACATTGACCTGAGTGAAAACTATATACACAATACCCCTGGTGGCCAGGGTGAGTACTTCAATACATAACAAGCCTCAGTCACTCATTGTGAGGGGGGACAAAACCATCACCTGACAAACAGCCAAATCTGTATATTAATTCCTCTCAACTGGGCTGTGTTATGGTGGGAGCTGCTGTGGCTTTCCCTCCCTCCCTCCCTTGGCCAGCCTCACCCTGAACAGACCTCTCCCCTGAAGGGAGGAAAGTGGTGAGGGCAAGGCAGGTCCCCACCCTCCTGCCACGAACGGAAGCCATTTTGTGAAGGCCAGGCTGCAGAGGAGAAGAGGAAACAAAATGGTGGTGTTTCGCTGGTGCGTCTCTTTCCTGGCTCAATGACAACAACATCATGCCATGCAGCCTGAAGATTATTAAAAGTCTCAGGCTGGATTTTTGCAAACTGACTAGAAGTCCAAAAAGTAGCTTAGGTCTGCCTTAAACAGTTGAAGCCCCACAACACTGAGAAATGCCCCCTTTCCCCTCAAGTGACAAACCAAAAGCCACAACAGCCCTTCAGGATTGCAGCCTGGCGGGGAGATCGTTACCCAGAAACGTCTTTCAGAAGGACAGTGTTTGGTCTTTCCTGACTTTGGCACATGGTGATCAAGCGCAGAAACCACACCAGGCACTTTGCCCTCCCTCCAAGGAAGAAGTGGCTGGCTTGGCCTGAGCACACATCCTCTTTGGGCTCTGGGGAGGGTCTGCTCAGAAGGCCTTGTGGTTGTGTGCAAGTATATTGCGTGCATGTGGGGAGTTGCCGGTATCATTTTGCCACGGCTCTTACTGTCTTGCATTTTCAACAATTGCAAATCTCTGATATATGTGGGAACCTTGACCTTTTTTTTTGCAACCCGTGACTTGCTTCAACTGGTCCCTTGAAGGATTTCTTAGAAATCACCTGATTTCCATTTCAGCTGGGTAAGAAAACAGCCGGCAGGGGGCAGCGGAGGATAGAGAAAATGAGAAAGCGAGAAAAGACAAATGGGACTGTGGAGAAATGGGTGAGGGTGTCTTGTGGCAGAGAGAGAGCAGGAGGGAAGGAAACAAACACAAACACACCCCAGTGTTAATGGAGGATGAGTACTTTCTCAGCAAAATCTGCCTCCGTTCTTCAATTCCTGTGAGAAATGTAAGCCAAGCAGCCTGAGATGGTTCCTTGAAATTCCTTTGCTAGCTTGGCATGCAAACGAAATTTAGATTATTGTAACTCGCCAAAGAATGTTTACTGCACCCTCAGCTATTTTTCTTAGAAGTAAAAAGGAAAACAAAACATATAAAAGGGAGTCCGAACCATTCTGGCCTTGTTCTGGGAACTGCCCTGGGACTTTCCAACCTGACTCAGAGGCAGAAGGGGCAAAGTCTCCTGGGAAACAATCCAGTTTGGAACGGAGAACCACACTAAGGACGTTTTTATGCCATAATTTATTTCCTAGCCTTTAAGGGGCAAGAAGACTCGTTGCTGTTTCCACACAATATCAAGAACAGGAAAAAAATTAATGTCTAAAGTCCTGTAAACTTTTTAAAAAGTCTGTGAAGAACAAACATTTTCCTTCTGGCTGTTAGTTGTTGCTGTTGCTGTTGTCGCCGCCCCCTTCACTCCAGGAAGAGGGGAAAGGAGAGGGAGAAAAGCCTCCACAGAGGAGAGCAGGGGGGCAGAAGGCGCCTCAAGCCACCGAGGACTTTCTAAAACAAGACTAGTGCTTTGGATCGAACTCAGAACCAGACAAACAGGCAGAGGGTCTTTTGGCCCTGGTGAGATTTGGTTTAAATGAGGTGCGGCAGTGAAAATCCTGTCAGGTTTATCTTGTTGCAGCTGAAGCATTCCTACTGTATTGGGAAAAACAACATATATATATATATATATATATATATATATATATATATATAATGATATTTATTGGAATTTCACATGAAAAAACATCTTAATAAAAAAGAAATTTAAAAAATAAAAATAAAAATAAAACACCATACAAAATACAAAAAGAAAAAAGAAAAAACAGTTAAAAACAATTCCGTCTTTTCATCACAACTTTTACATTTACTTATTTCCCGGACCTCCTCATACCTCCCTCTTTTGTATTCCGTTTTAATTTGTTTGTCCAGCAATTCCTTTTCCTCCTTTTTAATCCCATCCTTAATCTTAATATAATGTCACATTGAATTTTAATCTATTAAAAACCAATTTTCCATTTCTTTTGACTTTTTTAGTCCTAATCCTTAATCTTAATCTATCTTTAACTTTAAAGCCTGTACAGCTAGAAGCCACTTAATTTCAATCCAACATCACTCTAACATTCTTTAATTTTGCAATATTTCTGTAAATAGTCTTTGAGTTTCTTCCAATCTTCTTCCACCGACTCTTCTCCCTGGTCACGGATTCTGCCAGTCATTTCCGCCAATTCCATATAGTCCATCAATTTCATCTGCCATTCCTCCAGTGTGGGTAAATCTTGTGTCTTCCAATACTTTGCGATGAGTATTCTTGCTGCTGTTGTAGCATACATAAAGAAAGTTCTATCCTTTTTTAACACCGTTTGGCCGACTATGCCCAGGAGAAAGGCCTCTGGTTTCTTCACGAAGGTAGATTTCAATACCATTTTAATTCAGGATATATCATCTCCCAGAAAGCCTTAATCTTTGGGCACGTCCACCAAAGGTGAAAAAATGTACCTTCAGTTTCTTTACATTTCCAACATTTATTATCAGGCAAATGGTAGATTTTTGCAAGCTTGACTGGAGTTATGTACCACCTGTATATCATTTTCATAATATTCTCTCTGGGAAAAACAACATCTATTACAATAATCCTGTCAGGAGGTGAGCAGAATATGGATCCTTGTGGGCAGACTATCCCTGTCCAGGAAAACCTGCAGTTTGTGAACTAGATGGAGCAGGTAGAAAGTGAAGCCTATGATGTCCCTGAGGTGACTGAGCCCATTGAGTCCCAAAAGTGGGTCCTGGAGAGCCCCCCTCAAAACAGCCAGCCTCCTTCTTCACAGGAGCTTATCTTGCAACCACGAATTGTCGCTGTGAATAATGGCCAAGAAGAGAAGGACTCTGAGAGAGTCACTTTAACAGGGGAAACAAGAAGAGCCTGGCTGGATCCGGCCAAAGGCCCCTCGAGTCCAGCCTTTGGTCCTCACAATGGCCGACCGGATGATGCCTCCTCTTCTGGGAAGCCCCAAAACAGGCCCTAAGCGCCAGAGCCCCACTCTGCCCTCCTCCTGGGACTTCCAGAAATGGGGATCCAGAAGCATGGCTGCCTCCAAAGGGGGAGCAAGAGCGGAGCCATCATGGCTGGGGGGGCATCCATAGCCCTCTCCTCCTCCTCCATGAATTAGTCACAACCTCTTTTAAAGCCATCCAAGAGATATCCTGCAGCAACAGAACAAAACATGAGCTATTTGTCACGTTTGTCAATGTTTAGGACGGGGCGAATGGCATCTCCCTGAACAGCATTTGCGCCTTGTTTGGGAAGGGAGGTTCAGTTTGTTGACCCTCATCCAGCCCATCACTGACTCTAGTCGCTGGTCCAGCTGCCCCCCAGTCTCCGCCTTTCTGCAAATGATTATGGGGGCTATTTTCTTCATATATGCCTGGACTATACTGTCACACAGCACCCCAGTCTCCGAGAGGGGCAAGATTTCAGGGGATCCAGGCATTTACACAGAGAGTTGGGTTTCTTTAGAATGAGGGATGGAAGAGACGGAGGTGTCTTTAGGGTGTGGGGTTTAATTGCACCTATAGACCACATGAGCCTTCGATGGAGGGGCTCACAGCATTCACCCCGCAGGAGATCTTGCTTCTTCCGACTTCACAGCCCGCCCCCCCTTAAGCCAAAAGCTTCCTTGTACCTGGGCAAGGAGCGGCCACTACTTGTCTCTCTCCTGATTTCTTGGAAAAGGCAGCAGCTTCTGCTGTGTCCCATGCTTAGCTCAGGTTTCAAACGTTCAGGCTTCTGGAAGTGGGATGTGGGCCAAGCACTCTCTGGGCCAAGCACCCAGCCTTGGCTCAGGGCCTTCCAGAAGAGGCTTGGCAGCCGCTGGGTCTTGCTGGCTGTGCAAAGGGGGCCTCCCTGACCCCAACACCCAGGGCCTGCAGGATTAAGAGGGTCCCAGGCAGGGGGAGAGAAACTCATGTTGGGGAGGAAGCAGAGATATGTGGAGATATAAAATGCCCTTTTAAAAACCACATGGGGAAAGGAAATTGTGGCACGTTAGTGGGCTCTGGCCTGACCCTGTGCTGATAGCAAACCTGTTTGTCAGTCTCCCAGCACCTGCTGCGCTTCTCTGTGTTTCAGAGAGGGGGGCATTCCCAGACCCCCCCCCCAGGAGATGCGGGGACTGAACCTGGGGTCCTCCCCTGGCCACCCCCCTCCGCCCTCCCTGCAGGGCAGGACAGGAAGAGCTGCCGGGGGAAAGAGGGAGGGAGGAAGGGAGGGAGGGAGGGAGGCGGCGACTCCCAGCGAGGAGCTGCAACCACTTTCTCTTTCCCTCGCCAGCCTCGCTCCCAAACTTGCGCCTCGAGTTCTGCCTGGCGACTGATGCCGTAAACTGCGCGCAGATTTCCGATTGGTGGAATATTACCCCGTCGCCCAATCCCGGCTCGCTCTGCTGCTGGTTCCGCAGGCGGGGCGGAGAGCGGGTCTCTGAGTCGGAGGGAGAAGGACGTCGCTGGAGTAAGAAGAGGAAAAGGGAGCTTCGTTTGGGGGGAGATGGGGGTCTTCCTCCGCTGGCCCCCCCTGATCCTGGGGGCGGCTGCCCACCTGCTGCTGCTCCTGGACTGCGCAGGTAAGGACTCTGCTCTGGGGCGGGGGGAGAAAATAATTTCCACTAAGCCCCTTTTTTGGGGGGGGGGACACGACTCTTTGTGAATTGCATTTCGTGGGCACTGAAAGGGCGATCGGGGAGTTTCTTGTCCGAAGTGGAGCCGGATCCCTTCCCAGACATCTGTTTCCCAGACTTGGGGCTTGTTTTGTATGCCGCCCGGGGCAGGGGCCGCTTCACTCCTTGGCTCGGGGCTCAAGCAAAGAACAAAACAAAGCTGGAAGGTGTTGGCAGGATTAATGGGGGGCAAAGTGACTCGCCTGTCTCGCCCCCCGCAGCTTCGTGTTGACTCTGGTTTGTTTGTGTGTGAGTGAGTGTGTGCGTGTCAGACAGAGAGACAGACAGACAGACAGAGTACAGGTCTTCCCTCTTCTATTTTTTACTTTCCCTCTTCTAACCCTCAGCCGCTCTGAAAACTCAGCTAAAAACTCTGGAGACCAGCCTGGAGGTGGGAGCTGGACGCGTGTAGCAGTCTTTATGGGGGGGGATGGGGACGTCTGAATAAGGGGTCCCCACCCGCAATTCCCAATGTTGTTTTGTTCAGGAATTCCCTTTCACAGGCACATTCATAATCTGGTTCTCCTGTTTTACAATTGTAACTCCCCCACCCCCCAAAAAACCCCTTCCTGTTGCCTGTCAAAAATGTAGATTTTGTAAATTATGCAGGGGGCTCCTCTGTGCTATTTTTGTACAGCCCCTTTCACTACGTTTTGTACACTTCGTATCTGAAGAAGTGTGCATGCACACGAAAGCTTATACCCAGAACAAACTTAGTTGGTCTCTAAGGCGCTACTGGACATTTTTTTTTATTTTTTTATTTCGACTGCGTCAGACCAACATGGCTACCTACTTGAATCTTGATTGTAAATGGCTTTTGTGGTTCTCTAATGGATAATGGTATGAATATAATACTATCTTTAGTTTAAATGTTGCTTTTGCATAAAAATTCTCAAAGTAATTTAAAAGCTTTAAGAACTAAAGAGTAAGACCTGCTATTTCTCTCTTGAACTGTCTCCATATGGGGGGCTGCTCCCTCACTGTGTCTGCTACAGGGCTGGGCAAAGGGTGGCGGAGACCACTGGTTTCTTCAGATTCCTCCTCACTTTGGGGTCTCACGTGTGACTCATTTTGTGGCTCTTTGTCTCCCGACCACTGAGCAGAACTGCCTGTGTTGTTTAGCCAGATGCCACAACCAGAGGCAGCCTTGCTCTGAGCTCTTGTGGTTTGAAGTGGGGGAAGCCCCTGTTCTGGGAGGGGAGGGTCTTAGAAGTGGGTCCCATTTGATCTTGCTTGAAAGGAAACCGAGCCAGAGGGAGTTAGCAGAGTCGACACACCATCACGGTGTATGTGATTCAAGCAAACACATCTTGCAGGTTTTCGCTTCCTTGAACTTTGTTTTCCACAGTGGATCTCCCTCAGAAGGTGGTAGATTCTACTTCCTTGGAGATTTGTTAGCAGAGGTTGTATCTGCCATGGATGCTACAGTCGAGATGCCAGCATCGCAGGGGGGTTGGACCCTCAGAGTCCTGTCTGTGGTTTTTATTTTAGTTTCCTAGTTGTTTTGAGATGAGTCACTGGGCAAACTCAAGCTGGGCTTCTTCTTCCTTGAGGGTGAAGTTGTCCAAAGTGCATTCAACACAGTTTTCACAGGGTCCTCAAGGACCACCTCTTTCTATATGGACCCTGAGATCATCTTCTGAGGCCCTCCTTCCTGTGCCGCCTCCTCTAGAGGTCCGGAGGGTGGCAGCAATGCGAGAACAGGGCCTTCTCTGCAGTGGCTCCCTGTCTGTGGAAGGCTCTCCCCGGGAAGTTCGCTTGGCACCTTCATTATTCACCTTTTGACTAAGTCAGGCAAAAACAATCCCTTTTTACCAGGCCTTTGGTTGATTTGATTGACATCCTTTTAAAAGTGTGAGGGGTTTTTTTTGGGGGGGGGTGGTAATTGGCTTTTTTAATGATTGAATATTTTGTGGTTATATATTTTGATTTTGTTCTGTGAACCACCCTGAGACCTCCGGGTATAGGGCAGTATATAAATTAAATAAATAATAATTATTATATGTCCCATTTCTGCTACCTGAGGCAAAATAAGAATAGCCTCCTCTTCCCCTTTTAGCACTGTGCCCTCTACCTTTCCCCACAGAAATGCCCCATCTCTCGCTGAACTCGACTCAGCTTTTCCCTCTGAGGGGGTGTCCTGGTGGGGGCAGGAGCCCCAGGTATGATGCTGAAAGCCTGTGATCAGCTCCCTCCCTCCCCAAGTCTTTGTGAGCTGTTTCTGTGGGTCTTGGATAATCTCTAGGCAGAGAATGGGACAGGTGTTGGAAAGGAGGGGCTCATCCTTACGCCCAAATTTGTGAGGCCTTTCTTGGTACTGACAGAGCCATCTTTTAAAATTGAGTTTATATCCCCACCTTCCTCCCAAAGGAGCCCAGGGTGGGAATTAAGGGGCTGCAGCTGTCTTGGGGGGCCCTCTCTGTGGGGCTCATCCTGTACCCTGTACAGCGGTGGCCCCAGAGAAGTACCATGGAGCCTTGGCTCTTTCCCAATGCACAAAGGAGGCACACAGCCCCCTTAGTACACATTCACTGTGACTTGGGAAGAGGGTTAAGGAGTGTGGGGAGTGAGCAGAAACAGCAAAATCTGCTGATGGACGTCAACAAAAGTTAATTGCTTCTGATGGGGATCTGCTGTGGAGACTCGTTAGGCCCCCTGGTGGCCAGAGCTCTGTCCCCCTTCCTGTGTTCGACCTCGTGAAGGGGCAAGTGGGGGGAAAGGGGATGTGGGTCCACATGTTGAGACCTGACCCCAAAGTTGAACAACACAAACAGAAAAACAGACAATACAAACAAATTCTTGCCTTACCCTTATTTTTTCTAAACATTGTTAGGTGAACTTCCCCAAGTCCCCTGTATCTGATTTTCATTTTACCTCATCTTTAGCAGTTTACATATATCATAATTTTTAACCATTTTCTAAATCACACTTAGTTTTACCATAAAAATCTTGACATTTTATCCCTTACAAGTAATACTATTTTAAAAGACACTATGTTCTACTTCTAGAAATATCCATTTCCAAAACTATTCTAAGATTTAAATATTAGCATATTTTTTCAAATATTCTTTAAACTTCTTCCAATCGTCTTCCACCATCTCATCTCTCTGGTCTGGGAGTCTCCCAGTCAGTTCGGCAAGTTCCATATAGTCCATGGATCTCCTGATTCAGGGCTGCTGCCTGTGATACAGTTAGGGGTCCTGCCTTCATCTGCAGGACCCCTAACTCTCTGCCCCCTTTTCTCTTCCTTTCCAGGCTCCACTTCTCACTCCCTGCGCTACTTTGAAACAGCCGTGTCTGAGCCTGGCCAGGGGCTGCCCCAGTTCATTACTGTGGGGTACGTGGATGACCAGCAAATTGATCAGTACGACAGTGACACCAAGGAGGCGCTGCCTCGCGTCTCCTGGATGAGGAAGGTGGAAAAGGAGGATCCTCAGTACTGGCACAAGCAGACTCAGGTCGCTCAGGGCTCTGAGCTGCGGTTCAGGGAGAACCTGGAAATTGCTAGGAATCGCTACAACCAGAGCGGAGGTGAGTGGAAGGCAGGAGAGGCACAGAGTCACACCTCTCCCCCCCAATAATGTTTCCTCCAAGGGCCAGAATTGCAGGGAGGGGGCTGCTAGGGGGAAAGGAAATGGAGGGTGGGGGTCTCCACCAGGGCAGAGGCATCTCCCCTTCCCTTAATGAAGTTCTTAATGGGGGCTGGGATGGTGTGGGGTGGGGAGGACAGAGAACAAGACTTGGAGGGGAGAGACCCCCCCCCCAGTATGACCCTCTCTGGTCCTGCACATCCTACCAGGGAAATGTCTCCATTGCCTGCCCTTCCTTCCATGCTAGGCTTGGCTTAGGCCTTCTGAGGTGGAAATCTGTCTAGTTTGTTTTCCTCTGGGGGGGAGGGGAAGAGAAGGGAGGGGATCCTGAGGCTGAGACAAGCAAGCCTTGAGTTCTGGTCCTGCTTAAGGAGAAGCCAGCTGCCCAGACAGAGGTGCTGATTGGCTGACCCTTCTGACCATCACCAAGCCCCTCCCACTCCCTGGCACAGTGTTGAAAGAGAAGCCTTTTTAAGGAACACAAATGGACTGGGTTTGGGGGGTCAGAGTGGCAAATACATGGTTAAAACCATAAGCAGGGTGGGCACCTGAAGTGGAGGGGTAGACCAGAGCCCCCAAGGCCCCCACTCCTCCAGTACTTACTTTATTCTCTAACGGTCTACACTTAGGGAAGAATAGCAGGACCTTTAGAAAGGTCTTCCACCCCCTTTGTCCAGTTATGATGATTTCTGCCACACTCCTCCCCCTTCCTCATCCAGCCTTGGAACTGTTACAACAGGAATCATTTAAACTTAGTAAAATCTGGTAGACCTCTGGCCAAAGCCTCTTGGCACACATTTTTGCTTTTTAAACTTCCTTCTGAAATGAGTCAAAAGATGTTCATCCTTTTGAGACGTTAGTTGTGTGAAAGGAGCCAGCATGCTGGAAGGGTGGGAGGAGGCATTTGTGTTTAGCCCCAAAGTTGAGTGACTCCCCCCTCTAATTTCAATTTTGGAGCAGAACTTCAGAAGTAGGAGCCTCTGCTGGGTCTGGAGGGAGATCTCTCTATGATTTTGCACCTTTACCTTCCAGGCTTCTCTACTCCCTCACTTCCTAAGCAGGCTCCCTGCTTCAGGACTTTAGCCCTGCCCCTAACAGCACCACAGGTGTCCCAGCACTTCAAACAATAACTGCAGTGGAGGGGTAGAAAGGTGGGTGAGATTGACCGGTGGGCTATGCTGTGATGTCAGCTTCAGGCTCCTGCCCCTTTTGGCCCAGGGGGACAATCCTGATCAGGATCTGGCCCTGAAGCCAAAGAGATTCCCCACCTGGGACACAGAATAATGGAGGTGGAAGGAGCCTTGCCAAAGGGGTCAGCCTGAGTGTGTCCAGAGCCCTCTGGGGCCTTCGTTGGCCTTGTCAGGCTTGCAAGGAAGAAACCCAGGGGGTCAGCTGAGACCAAGCCAGCGCTGCAATGGGCAGGTCTGCTTTTCTTGCCGTGGGATCAGGCCTGGCCTTGCCTTGCAGGCTTCCTCTTGGGCTCCTGGGAATTCTGCTTCTCCCCATTTTTAAAAGGGGGATTGGGTCCCTCCTGAGCCCCTGCACCTATCCATGGAAAATGCCCCATAAATGTCACCAAGGGGCGCCTCTCGTTTCCTGATCATTTCTTGCAATTGCTTAGCTCAGAAAATCCCAAACTAATGAGGTGGCCACTTTAAAGGTGCCACGGACAGCCCTGGAAATGTTATCTGATTCTATTTAAAAACAATGTTGAAGGTATAGGTGTATCGGGATTGATCCCACTTAACATCTTGAGGAAACGGGAGGGGAGTGAGCTTCATTCATAAAATGAGGGAGAAAGCAACTTATGCTGAAGAAGCAATGAGACAAAGCAACTTCCCTCCAAGCAAAAGCTCCATATCCAGACCAGCTGGTGGGGTTTGTGGTTTGGTTTGGTTTATTTTCGTAGGCCAACCACAAACCATTGTTTGAGTGCATAAAAAGAACTATATCACCTTGGGACATGGTATTGTAGGAGATACTAATTATTATTATTATTATTATTATATTATTATTATTATTATTATTATTATTATTATTATTATTATTAAATATGTTGAATAGTTCTAGAGGGAGGACTATAAAGTAGTAGTTCTGTTACAATCTGTTACTTGCCAGAGGGAGCAATCTCCCTTCTCCTCCCCCCCACCCCCGCACACCTTTCTGGGGCTTCTCCTGACCCCCCCACCAAGCTGATTTGTGGGGAAGGAGATGGGGAGAAAGCCCCAGTTGTGTGAGTGAGACTTGTTCCTTCTGGCTCCCGCTAGACTAACAATGTTAGCTGAATCCAGCCCAGAAAAGCAGGATTTCCTTCCAGAGAGGCTGCTCTCATCCAGGGCTTTATATGCCCCAACTCAATTCAGCTGTGAGCCAAAGGCTCCTGAGGTGAAAGAGGAAGCCAGAATTAAAGAGAGAGCAGCCTGGTGTCCTCTGGGACAGCCTCTCCATTGCTGAGCTCCCTCAGGCTACCCAGAAACACAAAGAGCTGTTAGGAAAACATTCTTTAAGAAACAGATAAGGGTTCCTGGAAGCTTTCAAGAAGGTTCCAGAATTTTCTTTAGCATGTAAGAGTGGCACTCTAGGCTTGATTGGTGTCAGCTGGAGGTGCAAATAAAGGGAGGAAGTTGCAGGCTGCAATTTCCGCAAAAGGAAAAGACACACACACACACACACACACACACTCATACTCACACTCACACTCAGCACGCACCCTGACAACAAGGTTGGAAGTAAGACAATGTGTGCTACTGATACTGTGAGTTTTGCTGTGTCAGGATTGTTAATTACTGGACTGAGATTATATTGTGCTGGAGATATAAGGAGGAATGTCAGTGGCTTGTATCTAATAGTAACAGACATGCTTGTGCAACCAGTCAAGCAATAAAGAAGCTCTTGACTGTGAATTTGAGTCTGACTCCTGTTCTTGTCCTCTGCCTCCGGGGAAAACTCTGCTACAAACAGTCAGAAGTGGTTTGACTGAGATGCCACCACACAAGCAGTAAAAGTGCAGCGGAAGTGTGGGGGCAGTAACCTCTAATAAGAGCAGCAGAACTCTGTGCATGGCCAGGAGCAGCCATTGCCATTTCCCATCCTGTCTTGGGGTGCCGGACGTAGCTTCTCTCCATGGTTTTGTTGTGGGAAATCCAAATGGCTGTCTGCTGACCCTGCTGGCTGGCCTAGAGGAGACAGGGTGGGGTCCTCAGCACCCGTGGGCCCTGCCAGGGGTCTCATCGAGGCCTGTGTGATGCCACCTGCCAAGTGGAAACACCAGATCAATCCTTCAGATACTGAAATTGAAGAGCACATTCAAAAGCCACGAGCATTAACGTTGTGGATCTGTAAAATGGGACACTGGAGGTGCAGCATGAAGAGTAGCAGAGATAAGGATCATGCCCTCTTTGATGAAGGATTTATTAGGTGGACATCAACTAGCTAATGTAAACCAGCTCTTCTTTTATTATCAATCGACTGAAGGTTTTATTAAAGTATTTACAATATGTATTTCCCACAAAACTGTATCAAGATAGTATACAACCTAGAAAGTTATAATAAAAATCAGGGAAAAAATCCATAGAATGTACATAAGACATCAATAAATACTATCTATTTATTTATTTATTTATTTATTTAAATACATACACTTATCGACTGTAGCCCCCCCCCCAGTAAAATTAAGAAAAACTCCCAACCATACTTGAAAACACAGGAAGTTAAACTACTAAAACAGATTAGAATTACCTCCACTTTCTAGGCATCCGGGTAGGCTTGTCTAAACAGGATTTTTTTTAGCAGGTACCAAAAATTCAGTATTTATTGAAAGTGAGAGCTAGGGCAGGTGTTTGACATTTTTAGTACACACAGGGTTGCATCCAATACTGTTCTATTTAGAGTAGACCCATTGAAATCAGTGCATTAAAAACAGAAATGCCAAATCACTTCCGTGGGTCTACTCTGAGTAGGGGTTGCATTAGATACCACCACCCCAGATCTTGGATGATGCATCCAGTCCAAGTGCCATCTCTGAAAAGTGAGCCGCGAGGAAACTGCTCTGTCTGAATGTCCGGCTCCCCAGGCTGCCTTTGGCTGAGATCCTGGCAGACATGCTGTGCCCCCTTCTTTCCCCTGTGCCCCCAGGAGACCCCTTGAGGCCTCACTTCCAAGTTCTCTGGCCTGGGAGCCACAGGACACAGACTCCTGGTCTCTCCTCCTCTCTCCTGCGCTTCTGGATGCGGCCCTTGCAGGAGCAGAGGGAGGTGGGGCAGGGAAGGGCACTCCGCTCTGGGGGCAAGAGCAGCCAAGCAAGGTCTGTCCTCCAGCTCTGTCCTCTCCCCAGGAAAGCTCCCAGCTCTTCACAGCATAGACTGCCCTGATGGTGCTGAGCATCAAAGGGAAGAGGCATGGCCTTTTGAAAAGCAACAAGTTGGCTTAACATCAGCATTTAATTATTTTCACCAGGAGCAAAGAATTTAGTATATAGCCAAAGTGTGTTTAGGCACACATTTACAAACATCTGTTTGTTCCATCATTTATATCTTTATATTCCACTCCATGAGCACAGTTACCTTTCAGTTGTCCTTGAACCTGGGTTCAAATCCCTCAAATGCATCACTTGCTTAATATTATACAGTGGTACCTTGGTTCTCAAACTTAATTCGTTCTGGAAGTCCTTTCCAAAACCAAAGCGTTCCAAAACCAAGGTGCGCTTTCCATAGAAAGTAATGCAAAACGGATTAATCCGTTCCAGACTTTTAAAAGCAACCCTTAAAACAGCAATTTAACACAAATTTTACTATCTAACGAGACCATTGGTCCATAAAATGAAAGCAATAATCTTTTTTTTTTAAAAAAATAATATTTATTAAAGTTTCAAAGGAAAAAAAATCACATTAATAAAAAAAATTAACAATAAAAAGGAAAAATACAAAGTAGAAAAAAAAGAAAAAACAGTTAAAAACAATTCCATCTTTTCCTCACTTCTTTTACGTTTACTTGTTTCCCGGACCTCCTCATACCTCCCTCTTTTGTATTCCAATTCAATTTGTTAATCCAACAATTCCTTTCCCTCCTTTTTAATCCTAATTCTTAGTCTTGATATATTGTAACGTTAGATTTTTACATATTAAAAACCAATTTTTCCATATTCTTTTGTACCTATACAGCTAGAAACCACTTAACTTCAATCCAACATCATTCTAACATTCATTAATTTTGCAATATTTCTGTAAATAGTCTTTAAATTTCTTCCAATCTTCTTCCACCGACTCTTCTCCCTGGTCACGGATTCTGCCAGTCATTTCTGCCAATTCCATATAGTCCATTAATTTCATCTGCCATTCCTCCAGTGTGGGTAAATCTTGTGTCTTCCAATGCTTTGCAATGAGTATTCTTGCTGCTGTTGTAGCATACATAAAGAAAGTTCTGTCCTTTTTTAACACCGATTGGCCGACTATGCCCAGGAGAAAGGCCTCTGGTTTCTTCAAGAAGGTATATTTAAATACCTTTTTAGTTCATTATATATCATCTCCCAGAAAGCCTTAATCTTTGGGCACGTCCACCAAAGGTGAAAAATGTACCTTCAGTTTCTTTACATTTCCAACATTTGTTATCAGGCACATGATAGATTTTTGCAAGCTTGACTGGGGTTATGTACCACCTGTATATCATTTTCATAATATTTTCTCTTAAGGCATTACATGCCGTAAATTTCATACCTGTGGTCCATAACTGTTCCCAGTCAGCAAACATAATGTTATGACCAACGTCCTGTGCCCATTTAATCATAGCCGATTTCACCGTTGCATCCTGAGTATTCCATTAAAATGAAAGCAATAATCAATGTACTGTACTATAAAACAAATAAGACAGTATTGTAGATGATAAAAATTAAAATTATTACTTTTTTCCTTACCTGCACTGATGATAGTCGTTGTTTGGATGGGGGGCTTTTATCCATTTCCGCAGTCACACAGTCAATAAATCGTATCAGTAGCTGAACTGGGTTCCACACAGTAACAAAAACAAATTAACCGAAAAAGCCACAAAAACGCAAAATAAATGCCTCTTTTTGCGAACGCTTCATGTTGCGTTTTTTTCAGGTTAAGAACACGGCAAACCCGGAAGTATTTACACATGCGCAGAAGTGCCACTCTGGTTACGGACATTTCGGGTGCGAACGGCACCCCGAAACGGATCGTGTCCGCAACCAGAGGTACCACTGTAGCAAAAACAAAAGCGCCAAATACAGTTGTACCTTGGTTCTCGAACTGAATCCATTCCAGAAGTCCGTTTGACTTCCGAAATGTTCGAAAACCAAGACGCAGCTTCTGATTGGTGCAGGTGCCCCGCAAACAAGAGCCGACAGCTGCATCGGATGTTCGGCTTCCAAAAAACATTTAAAAACCGGAACACTTACTTCTGGGCTTTTGGCGTTTGGGAACCAGGCCGTTTGAGAACCAAAGCACCGCTGTATATCACAGCCTTTCATTTAGAAACTGCAAAAAAGATTTAACACGGGGAAAAAGATGGTGATTGCGATACAGCAGTGGTGAGAAAACCTCCTTAAAATCTTAAATTGCTACCCACATAAGCTAAATAAGCGAATTACTTGATCTGAAGACTGCAGGTTAATCCAGAGCGAGGAGTTTACATTCAGCCCATACTCAGACTTACGGTTGTCCGAAGTGAGGCCTCCCTGCGTTTTCGGTGTTTGAGAACCAAGGCACCAGTGTACAAAAGTACTTGTATTGCAGGGCAGAGGGGACACAATAATGGAAAGTTCTACGGAAGAAGACTCTGCAGTGGCAGGCACAGATGTCTTCCCTCCACCCCCCATGCCTGTTATTTGTGGCACAAAACAAGGATGCCGGCTGACGCTTGGCTCTCTCCCTGGCACTGTTGGCATTGGCTTTGTGGCAAAGTAATAATAGGGAGGGATCCTGGAAGAGAGCAAAGAGCTGGGAATCCAGTTGGAAATCCAGCCGTGGCACTGCCAATTTTGAAATGGGGGGGGGGGGGTTCCCTGAAACTTTGATGACTCTGTGCTCATGTGCCTTAATACCTGTCCCAGGCAGCAAGTTTATTGTAGCTGCATTATTGAGGTGCCAATATGCCCCCCCCAGTCTGCTGCAATCATGACCCCAGAATAAGCACAGCTATGAGTCCCCCCCCCCATGAAACTTCTTCCCTCTGCCTCCTCATCCTCCCCACTGCCCTGGTGAACTGGGGGTGGGGGGCGGCCGGGTTCTGCAGTGCTGGAGACGACAGGAAGGAAGGATAGTGTCCCTATTCCATATTCCATAGGGAGATGGGGGCCCCACAGGGATGCTGGCTGTCAGCCCCCCTTTCTCCTTGGAGCCTTTCAGAATCCATCAGGTTGTCTGGACTGCTCACTCCACCTGCTGGGGGGCTGATAGAGAACGGGGCCCCACATCTGGCAGTTGCTCTTCTTTAAAACCTGCCTTACCCCATGGAACTGACTGCCAGGAAAGAGTCTTCAACAAGAGAGTTCAGAAATGGGCTAGTCACATTCTTCCCAGCTGGTTTTAGGCGTCTGGTGTGTGGGCAGCCAGGATCACAAACAGATTTTATTTTATTTTAATTTCCAATTGTAACTGCTCAGTCCTCTGCATGTTTACTTGGAAGTAAGTCCAAGCCCACTCAGTGTGACTTACCTTCAAGTAAATATGCAAAGACAAATATATGAAACATGTAAGGAGAGAATCAAAATGATCTGTCCCATTTAGGGATCATGGGACTTCAAAATGATTGTTCTAATGTTGTTGTTGTTGTTGTTTTGAAGATTTGGTGTTAGCCCCCTGGGGTGGGCAGGAGGATGCAGGGACCCCCCATCTTTGACAAGGGCAGCCTGGCTTCTGCTGAGAAGGGGGGCCATTCTGAAATGGGGCAACCCTCCCTTGCGGCTTCTCCTTCCCACCCAGGCTATGAGGAAACTTCTTTTTCCGAAGGCCCTTCCATGACTTCCCTCCTTTTAGGGAAAAGGTCCTTGATATTGAGAATCTGGGGGGAGAGAGATGGAGGGGAAGAGGAGCCCTACTCTCTTGAAAGGGCCCCCAATGTGTGGGTGTCCCCCTTCCATGTTGCCCCTTTCTTCTTTCTGGGGGGGGACGGGGGGCATCTGAGGCGTCCCTCCCAAAGGGGCAAGATCCAGAGGAGCAGAGCTGGGGGGAAAGAGGGACAGACTGTGACCTCCGACCTGCAAGGGATGCTCCCCACCCCTCCCCCGCCTCCAGGGAGTTGGGAGAATCCACTAGGAATTGGGGGGGGGAGAAAGTGTGAGGCGAGGAGGGCAATTAAAGGGGGGTTTTATAGGCTCAGGATTGTAGCGTTTCCCTCAGTGAACGTGTTATGCGGATGAGCCTTCAGAAAGATACAATGCTGGTTGATTTTTCTCCCCTCTGACTGCTGCCTCTTCCCTGAGTCTGAGGCAAATAAATCCTTTTTCCTGGACCCTTTTGCTGATGGGGGAGGGGCTGCTCTGACCCCCCTTGACCTCCTGGGCCTCTTCTGGTCCTTCCAGGGATCCACACCTTTCAGTTCATGTACGGCTGTGAGCTGAGGTCAGACGGGCGCAAAGGAGGAGGGCATTACCAGTTCGGCTACGACGGGAGGGACTTCATCGCCTTTGACAAGGAGACCCGCACCTGGACGGCAGCTGATACAGGGGCCCAAGTGACCAAGAGGAAGTGGGATGCTAACATGGCCTGGAACCAGGGCCAGAAGCACTACCTGGAGGAGATTTGCATTGAGTGGCTGCAGAGATACCTGGAGTACGGGAAGGAGACTCTGCTGAGGACAGGTAAGAGGGGGGGCAGTGGGGAGGGGAGGGGGGCTCAGTGGGGCAGTTTCCCTTCAAGCTCCCCTCCCCCCCTTTACAGTCTTCCTTTCTGGACCAAACAGCAAACACTTTTCTTGGTGGTGGTGGCAGAAATAAGTTTGGGCCTCTGGGAGGAGAAAAGGGGTCACTTCAGAGTATGATGGGGGGGGGGAGATGCTTATAAACAGCCCCCCATGCCTAGACTAAGGGATGGCAAAAGACAAATCGGGGAGGGGACACAAAGAAACAGCAGGGAAGGGGCCAGGAAAGCAAAATGCGTTTTAAATTTAGTAAAAAAAGAAAATTGAAATGGACAGATTTGAGGCGGGATACAGAAAAACCTTTTGCCTTTACACTTGGGATGGGGAAAGTGGGGCAGATTGATGCAGAAAAATTCAATCTCATATTTTATGTGCCAAAAGGATTCAAATAATTTTAAAAATTGCTTTATGCATGGCATAAATTAATTATAATTAATATTATAATAGCAATCAAAAGAACCACTAAAGTTAGAAGATAATGAGAATATAATGACTTGAGTAAAAAATGGGTTTTGTATCATTCTGCCCCAACTACGGGGCACTTTGATATAGTGCATGGGGCACTTTGATGCAAAGCGTAAATTGTATGAGAATGGCAATTATTTACAAAAAATTAATTAAAAAAACAATTTTATTGTGAGAGATCATAATCAGCCCTTTAAAAAGTATAAGATCTTACATTAGGTAGTCAAAAAATAGTAATTTAAACAAAATGCTTATAATTTAAACAAAATGCTTATTGCCCATTATATCCACTGAAGTTAAAAGAAAAGTGTAGAGATGATGTTGGAGATGTGTCCTTTGAGAAATTTGGTTTGGCAAAACAACATCCTTGAAATCAACGCTTGCCTTATCTTCTACATTGGGGAAGACAAATATATAAGATCCTGGATATTTCCTCAGATATGACACTTGATAATAGGTCATATTATATTTAGAAATGACTTTGGCCACATAGTCAACAACAGTTTTTTTCTTTTCAAATTTCATAGGTAGGAAATTAGTTTAGAGATTTCATGCAAACTTGTATATTGGAGCACTATTGTACACTGAGCGGGCACTTTTAGAGTGTATCAAAGTGCCCCAGTGGACATTTTCAAAAAACTAACAATTTCTAATAAAACCACTGAACCTTTTTAAAAATCACGTGTAATCCTGATTACTGATTATTTACCTTAGTTATTTTTAAATCTTAACTAAATGATGAAAAACAGCATTGGAACACTTTAACATTTCACGTAATTTTTTAGTTGGCCCCGCTAAAAAGTATTTAAAAATTAATTAATTAACCTTTTTTTAAATAGAAAATGTGGCCCCCTCACTAAGTCTGTAGGTTAGCCACTCGTGGCCTAGAAGCAGAAAACCTGCACATAGTGAGAGAGTATGGAAATTCCCTCTTCTACCTTCTTATATTTTTTATTTGTGAGGAATTTTACTTTTTTCCATGGGGAACATTCAGAAGTGTCCTCTTCCCCAACCCCATGCCTTGAAATGGTACAGTCCACTCTTCCGCCTTCAGGAATCTGGCTCAGGGGCCAATCAAATGATCAAGTATTTTGACAGGCTTTCTTCCTGTCTCTATTAGCTTTGCTAATATGAACATTAATTAAAAATGAAATAATTCTAGCACCCTTCCTTTTTGAGGAATGACACATACGTATTAGCCGTGCTTAGAGAGATCTGAGCAAATTCATCTATAGGGCCTGGTGATAATTCACCCCAAAGACACTGAGCATATTTCTTGAGGTTGAGGATTTCACCTCAAAAGCCACAATGAAGCGTTTTCAAGGGTGACAACGTGCAAAGGAGGCTGGGAATCATCCTCTTTGGGACGGAGGTTCTGCTGAGGTCAGGTGAGGGGGTGGGTGGGGTGGGGCGGTCTTGTTTGGGGTTTCTATGGGGAAAGGGCTTGACCTTCCTTCCTTCCTGCTCCCCCCAGCAGAGTCACATCCCCTCCTAGACCGAGTTTCCAGTCCAGGCACTGCAAAGTGGGTGGGATCCTGGAACAGCCCCTTCAGACAACAGCTACCCAGGGAGCCAGGTTTTGAACAAGGGTTACATTCTGTGAATCGTGCCTCAAGCCAAAATGGTGTATAGTCAAAACACATTGGATTCAAGGGCGATTGGGTTGCCAAAGTACGCCCACCCCCTTCCCACCATCTTTTTGTTTTTTAGAATATTTTTGGCAAGTGCGTAAAGCTGAATGTGCACAAGTTAAATGTGCGTAAGTTGCTGGCTTACTGGGCCTCCTGGTCTGCCCTTTCCACTCCAGGGGAGGCTGCCGTGGAGAAGGGAGATGGGCCCTTTCCAACCTCAAGGGACCCTTTCAGGGCAGGCGGGAGAACTAGAAAGGAGCTCTGTCTTTCCCAGGGCTGCTGGCTTTGTTCACTATTGGGCTGAAAAGTCCTGGAGAACAGAGAGCAGTGAGTCCAGCATTTCTTCCCCCCTCAAGAGAGAAACCAGGATCAGCCTGAGCTGCCCTCAGTTCATGACTTGCAACTTGGAAGGATCTGGAAGAATCCCGCCATTGGGGACCTGGTGAAATTTGCCCCCTCAGCCTAGAGGCGGCTTCCTGGGACTATCTTGGAACCACAAGTTGTGTTAAAGCTTTTTAAGATGATAAATTAATTTGTGCCTAGTCCTCCCTCCCAAAGGAGTCTGCTTTGGCAAGCAAAGGATAAAACATCTAAAAACTGTTCCACCATAGACACTGACTGGGGAAGATGCCAAGGGAGGTTGAGGAATCCCATTTATACTTAGTTCTTTTTAATTTTTGGAGATGTGAGATTCTGACTAGGTTGCTCCTTGGGTCCCTGCTCCTCTGCTCTTAAAAAATACAGGATTCCTCCAGGCTCCCGTTGTGGATGTCTCTCTGTTAACCCCAATGCGGCCCTTTTTGCAGAGGCTCCGGTGGTGAAGGTGACCAGGAAGGCAGACTATGACGGCCTGGAGACCCTCGTTTGCCAAGTCCACGGCTTCTACCCCAAGGAGATTGAGGCCAACTGGGTGAAGGACGGGGAGGTCTGGCAGGAGGGCACCCTCCGAGGATTGGTCGCCCCCAACTCGGACGGGACCTACTATCTCTTGCTCAGTGTCCAGATCGACCCCGAGGAGAGGGAGCGCTTCCGGTGTCGCGTGGAGCATGACAGCCTGGAGAAGCCTCTGGACGTGGCCTGGGAGAAGGAGCCTGGTGAGAGACAGACAGACAGACAGACAGGAGGGGAAGGGGTGGGCTCTGGGAGGGGGGTTTCCACCCACCTCCTCCCTTCAGCAGCAGCACAGCTCAGATGGGGAACCCCAGTTGGATCCTGTCTACGTCTCTGTAGGGAAGCAGCTGGTAGATTTCGACAGAGTTGCAGCCATTTCTGGCAAGGGTCTCATAGGCCTTGAACTCAAATTGGATGTCGTAGGTAAAAACTGGCTGTCACCTTTTTGCCTTTAAGCCCAAGCTGTTGTGATGTCACAGAATGTTGGCAGATGTGTTATTTCTTCAAAATCAAACGACCTCTTCCACATGGCTGACTTACTCACACTCCCTGTGACTGAAAAAGGGGCAGTGAACTTAAAAGAGGGAGCCCGGGACTGACTGTCCTTCACAGTGAAAAAGATTCTCACTTGCTCCTCCTCACATTCGCACTAGAAAAACTGATACTCCTCTCCACTCAGCCCAAACACCTCTGGGAAGAGCAAGCAGGAATTTTAATAACAACGCTCATCTCTCATACTCAGCCAGGGAAGCTGCGCTTGCAGGAACCAAAGCGGAATGTCTAAGAGCAAGACTCCCTTTTCCCCAGCAGGAGCACATGAACGCACATCCCCACCCACACCCCAGACTCTCCTTCTCACAGGCAGGCAAGCGGGGATTATGGAAGTGGCCCCTGAGCCAAAGACTCACACAGGCAGGGGAGAGGGGACCAGGGCTCACTCACTAGCGCTACGGACTTCAGAGATTCCACCCAAACAAAAAAACCTGGGCATTTTGCCTCATTTTAAGAATCTGTCTGGACAGACATTTTAAGTCTGAAAAAGAGGGCGTGCCCAGGAAAAACCGGACGTATGGCAACCCTACACAAGATGCTTCTTCCTAAGGGTTTGTGCCTTCCCTGAAGGCCTGTAATGCTGAGCTCTGGGGGGTCTCAGGGGGGAGGGAATCCCTTCCTCTCAGGGTCAGGACAGAGAAGGCTGAAGCACATGAGTAGGTGGAGATCTGCTTTTAAGTCTTGAGTCTGTGGTGAAACAGGTGTGCCTGTCAACTGTCTTCCTTAAATGAATTGATTATTTTGAAGACCTCTAATGCTGGATTCTGGTGGAAAAAAATCTCCTTTGTATCAGGGCCACTACAGAGAGGACCTTGGCCTGTCAGGAGAGAGAGAGAGAGAAAGAGGGCCTGCTTTGCACACGTAAAATCCTCCCGGGCTCATAGCTCAGCACCTCCACTCTAGTCTCCTGCTTGAGGCCTTGGGGAGCTGCTGCCGCCAGTCTGAATAAAAATGTCTCTTGTCCCCTTTTAGTCAACCTGGGGCTCATTGTGGGAGCCATTTTGGGTGTCATGGCGGCCATCCTGCTGGTCTCTGGGATCATCTTCACCATCAAGAAGCTCAGTAAGTAAACAGTGGATGCGTTTGCTGCCTCTCCTGTGTCCTTCTGTCTCGGCCTCCGACTGGGAATGTGCTGGTGGATCTTCCTGGCAATTGTCACTGGCATCCCTACAGAGACCCCTCCCCATAAAACACCCTTTGAACATGAACCAAAAGTCCTGTTGGTCATTGCTTTGCGCTCACTCTGTGCTCAGGAAGTTCACTTCCCACCTGAAGTTTTAATCCATCCTAAGCCTTCAGTCCTGTGCACACTTAGCAGGGAGCCTTCCTTACACATCTTTAGGCCCCAGGCAAAAACGTTTCTCTCAAACCAGGCCTTGAGCTTTTTAAATGTGAGTTACTGGTTTGTTTTTGTTTTATTATGTATTCTGTGCTCTCATTTTGTATTTTTATTTGGAGAATCACCAAAATAATCCGAATATGAATGAGTTAAGGGACTGGATAATGTTTCCTTCCAACCTCTTGGAATTTGTCCACTGCCTGGTTTCCCAGTGTTGATCTTCTGATTTAATTTCCTCAATTTTTTCTACTTCTTTGTAACATGAGTTCCTTGAAAAGCTCACCTTCTGGGCTCACTTTCCTTGGAGGTGTTTGGAAGAGACAAGAGAAGCATCTGCTGGGAAGGTTTCAGCATTGGAGAGCCAAATGGTTGAAATGGGATTGTGTGGCCTCTGGAGGTCCCTTCCAGCTCTGACCTTCTGCTTTTGTCTTCACAGGGAAACCAGCCTACAAAGCAGCCTCAAGTGAGTGACTCCTCCCTTCTCTCTGTCTGACATATTTTCCCCCAATATGGATCAGGAACAGGTTACAAACAGACTAAACTAAACCTGGTGGTGGCCTGGTCCTGAAGCCCAAGACCCTGATGGAAAGCTTCAGCCTGTCTGCTCAGCCAGTCTGTGGACAGCAAGGGGTCCCTTGAGTCCCCTTGCCTCTGGGCTGCCTGTCCCTGAACATCCCCAGATTGAGACTGATTTGGGATGGGGGTTGGAAGGAGGGAGGAGAAGGGCGGGGGGGGGATCTCCCTCCCCGGGATCCTGACTCCTATGTTTCCTTCCTTTTGCAGCAAGCGACCAGGGGTCTGACAGCTCTGCCAGGGGTAAGTGGGGGTGCAGGTGGGGGCAAAGTGGGGCTCTTGCATGAGACTCCGTGGGGAACATCCCCAAATGGGGAAAAGCTTCTGCTTTCCTGTTACCCACCTTGGGAGTCACATTTTGGGTTCTGAATGAGAGTCACATTATGGGTGCTGGAAGGGATTTCTCCTTCCAACAGGACTGCTGTGTGTCCTTCTGGTATTCCCCCAAAGTGTGCACCTTGGCTCACTTGCTCGAGCTGCCCTCTGCAGACATTTGCTCTGCAGGCCCATTTTGGTGCTGCTCCTAACAGATCTTAGGTCTGATTGAGGCTGGTCTGGACGGCCTTTGGGGTCCCACTAGCTCTGCAATGCTGATGTCCCCACACCATGATGTTGGCTTAATTTTGAAACACTCCTTTTCTTTTTTCCCTTCAGCTGGTGTGTGAGATGAGACCAGAAGGAGCCTGCCCAAATTTGGCTGTGAATTGCAGAGGCTCAGAGCTCCTGCTGTCCTTTAATGCTGTTTCTGATATTCCTTAATCCTGGCTCTCAGTCATCTACTCTGACTTCAGCTGTAACTTGTATTTGAGGATGATCATGTTTTTCGGATGGATTTTGGCCAATTTTGCTTTGCAACTGATTTTCAGAAATGTTCTTGTATTAATCAGAAATGTGCCATATAAACACAACTAAAAGCTTTTTAAAGGGTGGGGGAGATTGAGCATGTCTTGCAGTGATTTTGATGGTTTCTCTTGGTTCTTTGTTGCTGTGTTTCCCTCTACAATCCCTTCCCCAACCTTGTGTCCCTCGCTTGCCATCCAAATTGAAGGAAAGACAACATCTGAGAGCTGCTTTAGGGGTATTATGCAGGAAATAGGCTAAGTTGTTCCTGCCTCTTGGGCAGGTTTAGCCTTTGGCTAAACGGATGTCATGTCTGATACTGCTGACAGCCAAGGAGGAAGCCAGCAAGGAGGAGAGGCAGGTCAGGAGCTTCATGGCCAGAGTTTGATCTGAAATAAGCAGCCCCTTCTTTTTGGCTGCAGGCCTCCAGTTCATGAGACTTGTTGCCTGGTCCCCTCAGCCTTCTAGGAGGGGTGACCCACTGGGAGTGGGACCACATGAACTCTTCCAAGTAAACTAGTTTTGTTGCCTTCAATTTGCGTGTTATCTCACACATTCTTGCTTTTTCACCTGTAGTCGGTTGAGGATCATACTTTGCCTCTCTGCGGTTCCCTCCATATGATTCCCGCCATCTTTCTTCCCTGCTCATAGACTGGCATTCCTTCAGGAAACTCTTTCATAGAAATAAGAATGCAATAACTCTTTTAGACCTCCAGGGGCCGCAGGACTCTTCTTGCCCAACCCAATGGATTTGCTGCATCTTGCTTTGAAGACACTGGATGTAATTATTATTATCATTACTCCTTTTGTAATTTCTGTTTGATTGAAATAAATAAGAGTGCACCCCCTTCTTCTTTAGTGGTTCTTGCCTTCTTATCACAGGAGTTCCAGAGATTTTGAGGTTCTGAGAATATTCACAGACTCTGGCAGGGAGGTGCCAATAATTGGTCTTCCATTGCAAAGTGACTGAAGAACTAGTGTCCAAAGCGAGATGGGGACATAATCTGTGGTTTTGCAGGGGTGCACTTAAGTTACATGAGGCCGCTGTGTTGCTGAAGCCAAGAGGGTGTGAAGTCTGCTCAGGGCCTGGCTGGGGAACCACCTGGATGCTGCCTTTGGTTCCAGGACGGAAGAAAGGAGGGTTGGGAATATAATAAAAGGAATGTGCAGATATCTGATCTGGGGCAGGGGGTGGTGGGAGAAGACGAAGGCAGTTAGGGCTGAGATGGGGTTTCCTGCCTGAAACCCTGGAGAGCCTCTGCCAGTCAGTGGACAACACTGAGCTAGATGGCCTCACTCTGTACAAGGCACAGTGTTCTCCCCCTGAAGCAAGACCTTCTCTTGCTGAGGAAACTGGCAGCCATTTGGCAGGCCAAGGTGTCCCTCAAGCACTCAGATCTTGTGTAGATCCAGCCCTGGAGAAGAGGAGCCCCCTTTGGCCTAATCCAGCAGCCTTGTGTTCCCATACCCGAAAAGAGGCATCATTCTGCAACCCCTGCGAGACACAAAATTTCAAACCTCAAAGAGTTATCACATGCACACATTTTATTTTACAAAATGCCACTTTCATGCCATCATAGTCCTGGAGAATCAACAGCAAGAGACCAAAAGTGCCTTAAGATATTTTTACAACACACTCAGAAACACCTAAGACATACGGAACCAAGAGACAGGATAGGGAAAGACACCAGACTCCTTATTTAAGCAACTCAAGATGAAATCCTTACCTAGGAGTAAGCCCTATTGAACTCAGTAGGGCTTCTGAGCGGAAGGCTACTTGGAAAGCTTTGGGGGAGGGGGGCTTCAAAAATGGGAGCTTGGGAACAAGACTTTCAAAATCACAGCTTAAGTTCTCCTGGGGCAAATACTGATACTCCAAATTGTCTGCTATTTAACAGCTGCATCGTGATTACAAGGGGTGCTACACAGTCCTTTTTGCACCCCACTTCATTGCTCTCCAAAGTGGGGTTCACATCCACTTTTCTTGCTAAGCCAGAGTTTCTGCACTCAGAAAGGATCAGCCAATTAGGTGAGTCTCCTAGTAGCCCCATCATGGCAGGACTTTGGGGCTGTGGCCCAAGGTCCCACTCAGCAGAAGGCACAGAGACCCCCTTCTAAACGCAGTTATGCCACACACATGACCACCTCGAGAGGGGGACCCCAGAAGACCATTCAGCCTGTGCGGAAGTCACTCAGCCTGGCTCCTTTGCACCAGGCGGTAATAGGGGCCCCTCCGGCTCATCAGCTCAGAGTGCGTCCCCTCCTCCACAACCTCCCCACCCTCCAGGACGACGATCCTGTTCGCGTTTTCCACCGTCTGCATCCGGTGAGCGATCACCAGCACCGCCCTGGCCCGGCCGCTCATCAGTGACTGCTGGATCTGGGGGAAGAAGCCAGAAACCCCTATTAGATTTATTTTATTTATTTATTAGGTTTCTATCCCAGCCCTCCTCCAAGAAGCTCAAGGTGACGTATATGGGGCTCTTCCTCACAACCCTGCGAGGTAGCCTAGGCTGAGAGGCAGGGATGGGCTCAAGGTCACCCAGTGAGCTTCAAGGCTGAGTGGGGATTTGAACCCGCGTCCCAGTCTAACACACTAACCACTGGCTGTGTGTGTGTAAGAGAGAGATTGAGAGAGATGTTTGTAAGCATTATGAATCCTCCTGTTTTCCCACACAAGGACATAGAACTTTGAGTGCGCCACATATTTTTTTTAATTATTATTATTATTATTATTATTATTATTATTACCCTGCCCATGTTAGGTAGCCCAGAATTTGGGCGGCAGAATAGCATGCAGTCCAGGATAGATATAATTTTGTCATCCTAAGGTTGGCCAAACTGGAAAAATAATGATAGAGAAACTGAAAGGATAAGGTCTAAAAGCTAACTGGCACTGGAAAATGCAAGTCCATTTATTAATATTATAAATATCAATAACATAGGCAAAGGTAAAGAACCCCTGGATGGTTAAGTCCAGTCAACGGTGACTATGGGGTTGTGGCGCTCATCTCGCTTCAGGCCGAGGGAGCCGGCGTTTGTCCACAGACAGCTTTCCGGGTCATGTGGCCAGCAGGACTAAACCGCTTCTGGGGCAGCAGAACACCGTGATGGAAACCAGAGCACACGGAAACACCGTTTACCTTCCCACTGAAGCGGTACCTATTTATCTACTTGCACTGGCATGCTTTTGAACTGCTGGGTTGTCAGGAGCAGGGACCGAGCAATGGGAGCTCACCCCGTCACGGGATTCGAACTGCCAACCTGCTCATTGGCAAGCCTAAGAGGCTCAGTGGTTTAGACCACAGCGCCACCCGTGTCCCTACAATAATATAAAACCACAACACCCACTCATGGCTAATGCTTCTCATGTCAACCACAATTCCCCCCCTCCCGACACTCACAGCAGCTTCGCTCTCCACATCCAGAGCACTTGTGGCCTCATCCAGCACCAAGACCTTGGGGTTCCGGATCAGGGCCCGGGCGATGGCCAGGCGCTGCTTCTGCCCTGCGGACAGCTGGCCTCCCTTCTCCCCGACATCTGCAGGGAGGCAGGAATGAGAGAGAAGGGGTGGGAAGAGGGGGAAAACCGCCAGACTAAAGAAAGCCTGTTTGCCAGAGGAGTGGGAGTGGTGGCAGGGTGCAAAAGGCGAGTTGCAGGTAAAGGAGGATCCCGAACTCCTGGGTTCATTTGATGGAATGGAGTGAGCCGTTGGGTGGAGGGTCGGGCACAGTGACAAGAGGAGCTGAGGCTCAGAGTCTGGAATTCGCACTCGTCACAAGAGACTGGAGCCCCACCAATTTTCCTGGAGGAATTCAGTAGGCCACAGAAATTCATGTTATCTCAGTGGGGAGAAGAGAGAGTAAGAATCAGGCCAGCTGCCCTTTCTGGAAGGAGTGTGGAGTTTTGCAGAGGCAAAAGGAGACGGGAGGAAAGAGGTTTCACCCACCTGCGGCGAACCCTCCTTCCAGCTCACTGATGAAGCCTAAGGCGTTGGATTCTCTTGCTGCAGCTGCCACCTCTTCCTGGCTGCAATCCTGCACCCCATAGGCGATATTGTCCCATATGGACCCAGAGAAGAGGACCGGCTCCTGTCCCACCAGCGCCACCTGCAGGCAGAATGAAGTGTGACGACTAGAGAGAAATTGGATTCATTTTGCATTTAAAGCACACTCCACCATATTTGCACCTTCTCAAACAATATGAGAACCGAAACACAGGCGAACCTTCAACATTCACAATTCTCTGAATTTTGCAGCCCTGTTTTCAAACCCAAAACATTTCAAAAATGAAGATGTTAGTGAAAACAGCCTACAAGAATGCTTTATATTAGGAAAAATTGCTTGCAAAAATGTGTGAATTAGTAAAAGCTGCAGACAATAACAGATTTATTTGGAGAGATTTGCACTGAAATACTGAACATTTTTCATGCAGATTTTCAAAAGCAAAACCCACAAATCGCTGCAAAAATGTACAGAACTCAATTAAAGTTGGAAAGATGAGAAACTGAGAGAACAGGAAGGGGCAGGTCCTTCCATCCCTTCAAATATCTGAAGGAGGCTCTCGTATCCCCTCTGAACCATCCCTTCTCAAGGCTCCACAGCCGCAACTGCTCCTTGCAAGCATCTCCTTGTGGGAATCATCTCCAGCCACACCCCTGGAAAAGCCACAATTTACAGCTTAAGTACCAGGCTGGGATGTGTTTGTGTATCACGAAATCTTGGTGGGCATGGCCTTTGCAACCCACATTTCCTCTCCAGTGCTCAGCCACACCCTGTCATTTCCTCTTTTGCAAAAGATGCTTCCTGTTTTGTGAAAAACAGAACCGCCTTCCCCGTGGCATTGACAACTCTCTAAAATCCCAAAAATCCTTTGGAACTCCCTGCCAATTGACATCAGGCAGACGTTTTTGCTGTATTCTTTTCAGCGCCTGCTAAAACATATATGTCCAGGCAACCCTATCCAAATGTGGGGAACACTAACAAGCGTTTCAATCTGGGTTTGTTTGTTTAGCTTATTGTTGATTTTAATTATTTTTCAATGCCGTAAATAGCTGTTTTCAACTTTTTAAATTGTATCTTCTTGTTAACTGCTTTGAGGTTTTGTTACAAATAAGTGGTATATAAATCTTGTGAGATAAATGAATAATTTGGGAGCCTATGCCCTTTTAAAATGTAGGTTTTTGGGGGGGGGGTTATTGGGCTGTTCTTTTTATTTGGATTATGGATTTTTTAAAAATCATTTATACTTTTCAGATGTATACATTTCACTGATTTTATAATCATTCTGACATTTTAAAACTTGACTTTCTTCCCCCTCTTTATGCAGTTCCTTAAATTTATTGTTAGTATCTTTTGCCTATCCAAATTAACTTAAGTTACTCATTTATTTATCTTCTTTAAATATATACTCTTATGTAACTGCAGGTTATTACAATAATCCTGCCAGTGTTTTTATCTGTTTACAATTTATCTGTAAATATTCAATAAACCATTTCCATTCTTTTATCAAAAAAACCTTGTTATCTTTATTTCTTATTCTTCCAGTAGAGTTTTGCCATTTCTGCATCTTCCACAAGGAAGAATGGATTATGGATTGTGTGGTTTTATATTATGATTTTATTCTGAGACCTGAGGGTATACAGCGGTATATAAATTCAATAAATAAGAAATAATGAAGGGGAAACAGGAGTTTGATATCAGCCACACTTTGTGGGCTCCCTGCTCACCTTGCTGTGCAGGTACTTGTGCTCATAATCCCGGATCGGGACCCCGTCCAGCAGGATCTCCCCAGACTGGGGCTCATAGAAGCGTTCCAGTAGTGCCACGCAGGTGCTCTTTCCACTGCCGTTGAGACCCACCAGCGCCACCACCTCCCTGGGATGGAGCTCAAAGGAGACGTTCTGCGCAGAAGGAGCGAGGAAAGGAGAAAAAACCAGGGCTGTGGTTCACCTATGGAACTCACAGCCACCAGACTGCTATAAACCTAGATGGGGTTTGAAAGACCGTTCTAAAATTCCCAGCGTGGTTTTAACAAGCCATCCCTCTCCACGGGGAACTCTGGGAAATGTAGCTCCGTGAGGGGAATAAGGGGTCTCCCAACCACCCTCAGAACCCTTAGCAAACTACAGTTCCCAGGATGCTTTGGGGTAAGCCAGGACTGTTTAAAGTTGTATGATGCTGCTTTGAACCTTTGGCGCAAATGGGGTTTAAGGAGGGCTGGCCCACCGCATTGGGAGGTTGGTCAAGGGGGTCCCCATTCTCATTTAAAGAGACAGGACACCCCCTATCTCTGCTCCAACATCCTCAGGTGACCAGACTCTTGGCCATGTACCTTTAAGACCTGAAGATCAGGGCGGGAAGGATAGCAGAAGGAGACGTTTCTGAAGGAGACGTGACCTCGGAGGAAGTCCGGGGCCAGCGTCCCCTCAGTGCGAACGGACGGTTCCCGGTGCAGGTAGTCAAACACTTTTTCTGCAGCCCCCACATTGCTGAGCGCATCTCCGTAGATGTACATCAGGGTCTGTGACAGGAGAAAGAAGAGCAAGACGAGGAGGTTTGTCAATATGCTAAACTTATTTCACAATCCCACAATTAGGGGAGCATTCGCTTTATCCTTCTCTTAAATCCAGGGAGTGTCTCCTCTGCGGAGAGAAAAAGGGATTTATTTATTTTTGGGTGGTGATATGGACTCTTTAAGAGGCAGAAAACAATTGTCCAAGTTACTCTGCTTGAGAATTAAAGACCGTGAATCTCTATCCGTATCGGGACACCTGGGTCTTTTTGCTCTTCTCATTTCTGGAATTCTGCATGTATCAGGAATATACTGATAAATAAGTGTACTTCTCAGATCAATTGGTGGAGTCCCAAATCCACAGTCTCATCCAGTCCAGATTTATCTACAGCTACTTTGTGGACAGGGAAGTAATAGAGAGGAGGGTAAGAAGATAAAAACCAAACGGGACGTTCTTTCAACGTAGTCTCTTCAGAAACAGCAATTTCCCCTCTCTTTCAGTTTGTTTAAAATATAGGGGGTCGAAGGAATTAAAAAGGATTTTAAGAGATTCAGAGGTTTTGAAGGTTAAAAGTCCTTAAAATAAGTTTTAAAATCAGTTTTCAAAATGTGGAGATATAGCCAACAGGAAATCAGGGTGAGGACTGCAAGGCTTTGTTAAAATTTACGACGCTGGCTTCACTAAGTTCTATGGTGCAAATTCCTGGGGTTGCCAGAACACATAAAACAACCTTGCCTTCAATAAGAGGAATTTTAAAAAGAAAAAAAGAGGGAGAGAGAAGCCAGCAAAGCAAACCCCTGTCATGTAATTGAAAGGGAATATGCAGAGCTCTGATAAGGTTTAAAGACACTCTCAAGGTAAATTTCAAAAAATGAAGTATAAACACCGACAAATGGGAAACACTGGCCTGTGAATGCGCCAATTGGAGAACAGCCTTTACCAAAGGTGTCATGGATTTTGAAGATGCTCAAATTCAGGACAAAAGGGAGAAACCAGCTAAGAGGAAGGCACGTTTGGCAAACCCTCACCGTGATCAACTCCCGCCCAGAAACCTACGAACTCACTGTTAAGACCATGTTTATGGAAGACAATCTTACTCGGCTATGAGGGGTCGCCAGCGAAGAAGACCTTGGCACCATCTTGGCCCTGGCCCTTCAAGCCCAAAATGGGGGTTGCCGGCAGCTCAAGATATTTTGCCACCTGAGGCAGCAAACCTACAAAACTGCCGCTGGTTAGTGTAATCAATGCTGAACCCTATGGATCTGACTCAATATAAGGCAGTTCCCTGAAGGATGTAGAAGCAGCAGATGGACACAGTATGTGGAGGATGAAGGGAAGGGCAGGAGCATCACACCCATTTAAAAAGCTGAAAGCGTGACTCCAATTGCAGAATAGCTGGAATGCCATTCAAGGCTGGAATGCCAGCGCTGTTGCAGCCTCCTGTCGCGGATTTTCACCCACCTGTATGTAGAACCCGAAGTCCATCTGGTAGAGGATGAAGGAGAACAGGTTCCCTTGGGTCATGAGGCCAGAACGGATCTGCTGGTACCCAGAGTGAAGCATGATCAGTTTCAGACCCAGCTGCAGGAGCTAGAGAGAGAAATTCGGGGGAAGATGTTGAGGACGGGCAGACACCCTGGTAGCCACGTTTGACGGCTCGGCTGTTCTGCTCACCCCTTTCCCCTCCAAGGATGAAATTCAATTCAGTTGGCCTCTAAAGGAAAATCTATCAAATCTGCACTTTCCCGAAACGAGACAAAAAACCTAAAGACAGGCAGACTTTGAAATTTAGACTTCTCCAAATTTGGCAGTGCGCTGCTCCAGCCAAGTAATGTGTATTAGGAGGAAAGGCTTGCAGAAATGTGGCCATTACTTGAAACTGAATGTGTTTATTAGGAGAAAGCCACTCTGAAATGCTGAGGAATTCTCATGTGCGTTTCTAAAAAAGAAAACTCACAAATCGCTGCAGAAATGTGAAGAACAGAATTTAAGATTGCAAAAAGAGAGAAACCGGGAGAACGGACGTTGATAGATTTTTCCCTCCCTCCCAGGTTCTCCAATAGTCAAAGATGCACCCAGTTTAAATCAGAATTAAATAGGCCTGTATCCTTTTGGAAAGTTCTTCATGATTTCCCCCGTCCTCGTTTCTATTTTGGAGCTCCCGGTTGGGCTATGAAAGAGAACTGCACTGCCCAACCCACTGAAGGCCTTTTGACAAGCAATGCTCAGTTTTAAAAGTTTTTAAAGGAAAAACAGCACTGAGCAGGGAGGTCTTCAGAGTGCACTTAAAGGTCTGGAAGAAAGGGGGCCATGTGCCCCCCGCCTAGAAGAGCGTCCCACGTCTGTGGGGTCACCAGCACAAAGGCCCTTTCACCTACCAGCCTGATTTATCCCACTGGTAGGTATATGAGAAGGGACGCGGGTGGCGCTGTGGTCTAAATCACTGAGCCTTGGGCTTGCCGATCAGAAGGTCGGCGGTTCGAATCCCCGCGACGGGGTGAGCTCCCGTTGCTCGGTCCCTGCTCCTGCCAACCTAGGAGTTCGAAAGGACGTCAAAGTGCAAGTAGATAAATAGGTACTGCTCCAGCAGGAAGGTAAACGGCGTTTCCATGCGCTGCTCTGGTTTGCCAGAAGCGGCTTAGTCATGCTGGCCACATGACCCAGAAGCTGTACGCCGGCTCCTTTGGCCAATAAAGCGAGATGAGCACAGCAACCCCAGAGTCGTTCACGACTGGACCTAATGGTCAGGGGTCCCTTTACCTTTTTAGGTATATGAGAAGGGATTGTAGGATGTTGAATTCCCCATGTGAGACTGGCCTTGCCTGCCTGTGGGCCTGATTCTGCCCCCTGCCATACCTCCTCACCCTCCTCACCCTGTACATCCATAAACAAACTGGCCAGTATGAAGACACTACAAGCGACCTGAAATGTAGGTGGATTCCTATGAGGCAAGACACAGTGATAACAGCAAGAACCTTTATTAAACTAACAGAACTGGATAACAGGGTCAAAGCAACTGCTTATATACATTTCTGAAGGCCTGGCCCACTCCCAACGTGATTGGCTGTCTATACTTCTAAACTGCAAATCATAACTCAGAGTTTAAGGCCCAATGGCAGAGGCCCAAATCCTGAAATGTTCTGTGATTGGATATCATGTATCGAATCCGAACACAGGCGCTCAGAATACATAACACCACCAATATTCCAACGTGAACAGTGACCTTGAAAAAGCTGCCCAGGATATCAAGCTGATTGGAAAATGGAAGAACCAAAGAAAGGGGTGCCGTTTCCAGAAAGCTCTCCTGCTACAGCTCTCCTTGGGAGGATGCTTGTCTCCTTCCTGACCTCCCCTACACAGGACCCCAAGGACTCACCCGTCTGAGGAGCAAGTAGACGGCCTTCTCCCAATCTCTCCGGTCCTTCAGCCGGTGGGTCTCAGCCAAGGCCGCATCGTAGCGCTCAGACTCCTCCTCCTCCGTGGCGAAACTGCGCACCGTCTCAACGGAGGAGACTGTCTCCCGCACCACCTCCCCAGAACGCGCCAGGGAGTCCTGGATCGCCTGCAGAAGAACCTGGAGAAAGCAAAAAGGGGAGAGTTTAGGAACCTGTGCTAAACGCCAGAGGGGGGCAGACCACTGGGTTTAGCTGCAAGATCCCATTGCTTCAGACTACATGCCCACCATTCCTTTAAAGAATGTTCAAAGCCCATTTCCCCCCTCTCAAAAGAACATTGGGAACTGTAGTTTATCCCTCACCCCTAACAAACTACACTTCCCAGGATTCCTTTAGGGGTATGTGCTTTAGCTTACCTTAACATGACTGACTGACAGCAGGGTTCAACAGACTACAACTCCCAGCATCCCTGACCATTGGCCCTGCTGGTTGGGGCTGATGGGAGTTGTAGTCCAACAGTCTCTAGAAGGAACCAGGCTCCTTATCTCTGGTCCACAGCATTACCAAATCCAAAGAGACCAGCAAATCGACCATAACTCCGTTCCATTCCGTTTATTTTAAAATATTTATATACAGTGGTACCTGAGGTTAAGTACTTAATTCGTTCTGGAGGTCCGTCCTTAACCTGAAACTGTTCTTAACCTGAAGCACCACTTTAGCTAATGGGGCCTCCTCCTGCTGCTGCTGCTGCTGCTGCTGCTGCGCTGCCGGAGCAAGATTTCTGTTCTCATCCTGAAGCAAAGTTCCTAACCTGAAGCACTATTTCTGGGTTAGCGGAGTGTGTAACCTGAAGTGTATGTAACCTGAAGCGTATGTAACCCGAGGTACCACTGTACTCCCTGTCATGTAAAAAAAGCATCCAGGCAGCATAGAAAAATAAAAACCAAGCAGCAGTGTAAATATGCAATATGCTAAAAACAGACAAATGTAACAAAAGTTTAAAAATCACAACGGCTGGCCTCACAAGCGGAGTCAAACACATCACTCCTTGGGGAAAATCACTTCTCTTTTTTTAACAATAATTTTTATTAGTTTTCAGTTACAATAATCCAGTGGTGGCCTCATTATAACATTGCCAAGTTATAATACCAGTACTAATCTCAATCATTCAGGTGCCAAATTATATGATTTGGGTGGCCTCCCGCGTGTTGATGGGTTTGATGATTTCCTTTGTTTCTGCGTTCCAAAATCTTATCCATCTCAATTACACTCTAGTCGAAATAACAATCCCTTATTCAACAACTGCAATATTAACGACATCCACTCGTCTTGACACATTAAATGATTTATAAACCCATAGGTGAAGCATTCAAACTATATCCTTCTTCCTCCTGTGTGTGTCAGTTATTCTGTCCGTGGTATTCCTTCCTGCCCTTGTAAAATCTTATGTCTGTCTATTCCCTAGACTGGTGACTGGGAGCGGCTGCCGAGACCATATAACACCGGTCTTGAAAGACCTACACTGGCTCCCAGGACGTTTCCAAGCACAATTCAAAGTATTGGTGTTGACCTTTAAAGCCCTAAACGGCCTTGGTCCAGTATACCTGAAGGAGCATCTCCACCCCCATTGTTCTGCCTGGACACTGAGGTCCAGCTCTGAGGGCCTTCTGGCAGTTCCCTCTCCGTGAGAAGCCAAGTTACAGGGAACCAGGCAGAGGACCTTTTCGGTGGTGGCGCCTGCCCTGTGAAACACCCTCCCACCAGATGTCAAAGAGAAAAACAACTACCAGACTTTTAGAAGACATCTGAGGGCAGCCCTGTTTAGGGAAGCTTTTAATGTTTAATAGGTTACTGTATTTTGGTGTTCTGTTGGAAGCTGCCCAGAGTAGCTGGGGAAACCCAGCCAGATGGGCAGGGTACAGTGGTACCTCAGGTTAAGTACTTAATTCGTTCCGGAGGTCCGTCCTTAACCTGAAACTGTTCTTAACCTGAAGCACCACTTTAGCTAATGGGACCTCCTGCTGCTGCTGTGCCGCCAGAGCACGATTTCTGTTCTCATCCTGAAGCAAAGTTCTTAACCTGAAGCACTATTTCTGGGTTAGCGGAGTCTGTAACCTGAAGCATATGTAACCTGAGGTACCACTGTATAAATAAATAACAACAACTATTATTATTATTATTATTCCCACTTCTCACATCCACACCATATATTTATAAAGCACCCTTACAGCAGTCATGGCTTCCCCCAAAGAATTCTGGGAATTGTAGCTTGTTAAGGGTGCTGGGAGCTGTAGTTCTGTGAGTGGCCTCCTAATGACTCTCATTGCACTTAGCAAACTATAGTTCCCAGGATTCTTTGGGGGAAGCCTTGACTGTTTAAATGTGTGGCATTGGTGTTACCCCTCTGATAGGACCCTGCCTCTCGTCCGGAGGGAGGGGCTGTCTCTCTAAGGTTTGGAAAACAGGGAACAGCAATCCCTGGGAAGAAGCTCCCCTTTCGTTTACTCGCAGCTCCCAGTCTCCCCCCGCCTGCTCTCAAGGGCCCCCTCACCTTGTAGCGGGCATCATAGACCTTCTGGGCCGCCAGCATGACCGGCACCTCAACGAGGGTGAGCAACGTCAGGCGCCACGACAGGCCAAGCATGAAGGCGCAGAGCCCACAGACCTTGAACAGGCTGCGGAGGAAGACGTTGGCGTTGAGAGGCACCCAGCGGCTCATCATAGTGGTGTCTCTGGAGAGGCGGGAGGTCAGGTCTCCTGTGGGGCGAAAGGAGAGGCTGCTCAGAGCCGGAGACGGGAGGGAACAAAAGCGCATTCTAAAAATTCTACAAATATCTCAATATGGAAATAATTAAAAAATTTCACTGATTGACTTCCATCGCTTACACTGCACTTCCTAAATACATTTTAAGCAAGACTGCAGAATAAACCGCTGGAGCAGTACCTGTTTATCTACTTGCACTTTGACGTGCTTTCGAACTGCTAGGTTGGCAGGAGCAGGGACTGAGCAGCGGGAGCTCACCCCGTTGTGGGGATTTGAACCACTGACCTTCTGATCGGCAAGTTCTAGGCTCTGTGGTTTAACGCACAGCGCCACGCGCATCCCCTTTTGCTTATATTTTGCTTATACAGTGGTACCTCGGGTTAAGTACTGAATTCGTTCCGGAGGTTCGTACTTAACCTGAAACTGTTCTTAACCTGAAGCACCACTTTAACTAATGGGGCCTCCAGCTGCCGCCGCGCCACCGGAGCACGATTTCTGTTCTCATCCTGAAGCAAAGTTCTTAACCTGAAGCACTATTTCTGGGTTAGTGGAGTCTGTAACCTGAAGCGTATTTAACCCGAGGTACCACTGTATTTTGTAACAATTGTTTTTTTAAAAAATTAATTTTAAATGTGCATTCTAATTTTTATTTTTTTTTTAGTTCCGCCTGAGGCAAGAAGGATAACAGCAACAACTGGGGGGGGAAAGACAGAACACCTTGCAAGGACAGGAAGAAACACCTATTTCTCTCTGTTGTTGATTGTTGTGACTATTGCTTTCTGTGCATGAGAAGGTGAAAAGAAAAACACTTTTCTAAGAAAAGGATGGAAAGGAGAAATAGTTGGTGGATAAGCAGATGGAGGGATGGAGAGACAGACCGACGAATGCATAAAGTCCTTTGATGAACAAATGAAGGAATGAAGACGCTGTTGATGTATTCTAACTCCCATCACTCCTGCCCACTGGGCATGCTGGCTAGGAATGATGGGAGTTGGGGTCTCATAATATTCAGAGGGCACCAGGATATTCCTTACCTCTGAACTCGGCAGCAAAGACCAACGTGAACCGAGTTGCCCACTTGAGTGCTGGAGACCCAAGTTCAAATCCTGGAAAGCCTCACATCTTGACTTTCCTCATGGAGCCTCAGTTATGCCACCCATAAAATGGGAATATTTAAGGCCCAGTCATAACAGGGGTGTTGCAAGGATGAACCACCACAAGCGCTCTGTATGTGCACTAGAGGCATAGCTGTCAACTTTTCCCTTTTCTTGCGAGGAATCCTATTTGGAATAAGGGAATTCCCCTTTAAAAAAGGAGAAAGTTGACAGCTATGACTAGCTGACACTCAGGGAGCTGGACTGAAAGGCAGGCCTGGGTTTGGAGCTAGGGGGCTCTCACCTGTTTTCACCTCCTGGAAGAACGCCAGGTCTTGCCGGACGAGAGAAGAGAAGAGGCGGCTTCGGATCCGGATGATGGCCCGCGAGATGGACATCATGAAGAGTCCCCCGCGCGCGCCGGCAGACAGCGAGCTGGAACAGAAATGGAGACTGCTCTACAAAAGGAAACTGTGAATGTGTGAGTCCCACTCTGGAGGATAGGAATCGAAATGGCAAAATCGGAGCTCCTGGCCCCCCAAATATGTGATCACCTTTTTGAGTCACATTCTGGAAATGTGGGGGATTTCCTCTGCAGTAGAAAGCAGTTCTCCAAGCACCCCCTTCCCCCCGAACTGCTTTCTGAATTCAGTTTAATTCCAAATAAATAATTTACCGTATTTTTTGCCCTATAGGACGCACTTTTTCCCCTTCAAAAATGAAGGGGAAATGTGTGTGCGTCCTATGGGGCGAATGCAGGCTTTGCTGAAGCCTGGAGAGCGAGAGGCGTCGGTGGGCCCCGACACCGCTCGCTCTCCAGGCTC